>JARHVA010009258.1:0-50000 GCA_037957365.1 Torreya grandis
GAATACTGAGATGTTGATATAAAATGTTGAGGTAATGAATCTAAGGTAAATGTAAAGGTGATAAGGAAGTGTGTTCAAATGATCCATATGCTATTGATAGGATTGCTACTCTGGTACTACCAAGAGTGAATGCTAAATTATTAATTAACATTCTCATGAATCAGGACAACTAAAACTAATATAGTTATCCTTGCCCACAACTCATTATTCCATCATAAGACATGACAACTACTCTAATACCAAATGATAACTCAATTATATATTTTTTCAAGATTAAGTAAATACCATTTTACAGCAATAAAGCCGAACATAGACTATTAAAAATATTTCAAACACTCTCTAATAATTATTTCACTCTATCTGATTAATTCTCATTACACTAATAATTATACAACTGGGACATGTTACATATTTATAGGAATAATGTTTCCTATAATAACTCCAATATTATCTCACCTATAAAATCTCTATAACTCCTATAATAGTTTATATTATTGTTACCAACAATATAAACAACAAGTCAATATAAAATCTATTATCATAATATTTTTAATATAAAAATATTTTGAGATATAAACTTACCATATTAACCATACGGTTAACAACAACTAATTACTATTTACCTCTTAGTAAATGCCAACACTAACATGATGTAAAATCTATTCTTAACATGAAGATATAGGATAGGGAGACCAAAGAAAGTATTGCTTGCCTATATGGAATTCATGAATGTATTTTTGATATATCAAAAATAAAAACCCTATACATGGTGACTCTTTTGATATATCCTATCAAACTTTTCTAACACCTTTTTTCATTGGTTAGATAGGGAAACACCAATACTGAAGGAAACATTAGACACCTGATAAGACTAGGTTGAATAATTTCCCAATAATGATTTAAGTTTTAAGCAAGTCTGGCATTTCTCTTAGCCAATTATGATAGTTTTTTTAACACCAATACTGAAGGGGACACTAGACACCCAATAAGACTAGGTTTAATAATCTCCCAATAATGATTTAAATTTTAAGCAAGTATAGCATTTCTCTTGGCTAATTATGATAGTTTTTTTCTTTCTTTGAATACTTACTTGCATTGAGACCTCAAGGAAGATATCTAAACATTGCATTGTCCCCTTAATACCATCTATAGATTGAATTTAGTATTAGAATCATAGCATTTTGAAAATTCAAATATAAACATTGTCTATAGTCAAGGAAAAAAAAATTAATTTGTTCCTAATCCTTCTATCTTTGAAGAGTTTGTATTCAAGGAGAAATATCCATTTTTATATTTATTCCTAAATCCTTCTATCTTACAAAAGTTAATGTAGTGCATCATCTCTAAGGAATAAAATGTGGTAGTGTGCATCCTTAGAGGGATGTCTAAAGTTGTATTTGTTTTGAATTTTGGATGAAGGCCATATCACCTTATTGGCATTGAGGTGGTGGATTGAGATGGATATAGTCAAATTCATTTTTTTGAGTTGTATTAACATTTTAAAATCATTATTCCATATTTTCTCAATGTAGATAAGACATCCATACATCATGACTATTTTTCATGAATAAGTATTCATAGTCTATTTAACCATTGTATAATGTTTAATAACATTAAGATGTTTCAATTTGATAAATTGTTCATTTCATTATTTATTTTATGTAAACACATTTTATTTCTTTCCATATAAAAAATTTGATCTTTATGCATTCATATTGTATGTATTATGCAATAATCACAATCTTTTTTTTGACAATAGGACATTTGGTCAAATGATGTTTCTACATGGGAGAAATGCAACACAAATGAAGTTGATTGCCCAAATCCATAAGACTAATTTACAATCACCCTTGGGAATATTTATTTAATCATATTATAAATAATTTTCTAAAGGTAATTGCTAACCAAGAAACATGCACATGGGATATTGTGTAATTTATGAACCAAAATTTTCATTTTATGCAATTAGAAAGACTATATCAGTTTTTTTTAAACTAGAATAAAAATATAAACTCAAATATATTATGATTGTCTTGAATTTGTATGAGATTGATTTATAAGATAGTGATTTAAACCTAAAATACCATAGACTAGGAAGGGAAGGGTCCTCATGAAACTTTTAAATTAGAGTTAGTGTTGATGGTTAAAGTTACTTCAAGTGTTTCTATAAAGAGGCTGAGATACCATGGGGAATTGGTGCAAAAGCTAGATCTTATAGATTTATTTGGAATATAATTCCTTATATTCCCATTGTTAGATGCATTTCTCCACAAAATTTAGAATGCTATAAATAATTGAGGAGGTAAACAACCTCTATAATATTCTATTTTTTATTAAAAATTCATAGGTGAAATTATATATTTTATATTATGGATGCATATAGACATAACATATGATTTTATTTTGCATGATTGTCATTATTATACTACATAGGAACTATTAGATATATTTATCCTATTGTGCTTGGGTCAAACATTTGTGAACTATTATCCTAACACATTTTTCAATATTGGCAAAATAAACTCAACTGGCTGACCTAAAAAATGTTCTATCAATTATCAAATACCCAACACATAAAGTGAAGTGAAAATTTTCATAATAATCCAATTAGTTTTAACTTATAAACATATATATCTATATATAGTATATCCAAAGGGACAATACCAAACATTTATCTATCTCTGGTATCTCACTAACCTTATCTATAATAGATGCAAAATTTGAAGCAAAAAAGAATCATATCTTATCCCTTAATAAAATTTTATGTTTAAAGAAGGCGTACAATATATTTTATTAGGTTGTACTTAGCCAAAAGAAAAATTAATGCTATTTTTTGACACATTTAATTATAAATTAATAGTTAAAATTTATTTATGTTTGCAAACTTGTGACAAAAAGGCTAGTGCAGGATAAAAGAGCAAACTATTTAGAATATAGCTACATACACTATAAATGTGTTTATACATGAACAAAAATACAAAAAAAAAAAAAGGATTTTATGGTGCATTAATTATTTATTTTCTTGATTCCTTTTATATTATTAAACCATGCCAATGGATGTTTCAATTCATGAAAGGATTTAGGTTGGAGAAGTAAACATGTTCATTATTATATTTAATCACATTTTAAAAAAGCTCAACTCGAAATAGTTTCTATATCCGTAGTTATTTTTGCTTAAGTAAATTTATCTCTCTTGATGTCTTTAATTCTAGCATATAGGCCAAGGTAAATAGTACAAGTGATTTTAAATTTTATATGTAAGTTAATTAAGTAGAATACCCTTGTCTAAAAATTTGGCTCTATCTTTATGTCCTTTCATTATCACGAATTTGCTATTTAGATAACTGATTCATTGGGATTGACCTTCTGGCATCAGGTATGTAGTTGAAAGTATTGAGATAACTTACAAATGGGCATACAAAAATGCCACTCCAAACATAATTTTAAATGGTAACCTCATCTATTCTATATTTTAGTACTTTAAAAATTTTCACAATTTCAACCTTCAAGACATGAAAGTGAAAAATTATTCAATTGCAAATGACTATTTCCTCTCTCCTCTACCTATTCATTAGGAAATAAATTGAAAAAGTAGTGATGAGGCAAGCTAAAATTATAAATCACATTTTTGATTAAAAAATGGTTCATAGACAAATATCAATCATATGACAAGTTAAAACAACATCAAAGCAAACCTAGATACGCACTTCTACCTCTGTGTAATATCAATAGTTGTACACACTTGAATAACATGTTTTCTAGAATTTTGAAATATGTCATGCTTTAATTTTTGTAATTATACATTTTATAATAAATGGGTATATTGTCACTATTTTACACTATTAGAATTAGAACAACTGATATTATTTGTATATTATAATAGTCTCATGTTCTAAAACATCAAATATTGTAGACATGAGTGAATATATTGAACACAAAAAAATGACATATATTGATAGTTCCTTTCAAAATAATTTCTTTGATGGTTCAAGAGTACATGATTTATTAAAGATGTTTCTTATTATCATATCACTGTGTGAAAATGTTTATTTTGAAAAAGGAATGACTTGATGCATTTAACCAATTTTTATACTATATTTGTAGTTATCCATTTTATGAAATATTACATTCACTTTTATAAAAAATATTATGGTGTATTTACTCTCTTTATTTTAGCTTCTATTAGCCAGACATGACATAGAATAAGTTTAAGTTTGTGTGACACCTATGAACATCCCAAATTGTGTTTTATTATATGAGATTCAAATGTTTTACATTGTTGAATATTATTTACCTATGTAATCTTTGAACCATGTATGCATTTTATAGTCAAGATTCACTCATCCATATCTTCAATGTGTCCAAAACCTATTCAAATTTCCTATTTCTTTTAATGTCTAGGAGCCTTAATTTCATGAAATTTTGTTTTATAAAGTGAAGTTTCCCTAAATATATTTGGTAGATAAATTACATATTTGTCTCAAGCTCTTGGGAGTCACTCATGTTTATTTTTTTATCTTGTTGGGTAATTTTTAAAGCAATATATAAGAAGTTGAACAAATTTTAATGGATTTTATCTAGGTTAACTTGAAAGGAACTCAAGGTTTTCATAAAATCACTTGTGACATGCATTTTCTCCCTCATGATAGAGGCATGTGCATTAATGATGTACAAATAAAGGATATATTATTCTGTGCTAAATAGATTGTTTAATACAATTGAAGAATTTGAAGCTTATAATTTTTTCACTCATACATTGTATTAAAAGGGGGCTCTTGATAATAAAAAGTGTTGACATGTCATTCAATCGCAAACTTATCTTCTAATTCTATTCCTTGTTAAAATTATGGACAAGTATTTCACACACATCATTTGGAAGGAATGGAAGAAAATTAAACATATTATTGAAGGAGGTAGGTGATGGGTTTATGGGAAGTTTTTCACTTAATAATTTCTCTTTATCATGGTCTCATATTCTAATTCATAACGGATTGTGTCTTATAAAGTTTCCTTGGATCAAGGCTTTGATATTCTTCTTCAAACAAAATAAAATTGTGAGGCTTTTCTCAAGGTCTCACATGGATTTGTTCTTATGGAGTAACATTCAATAGAGATGTAAATTCAATTATAATAACTAAGAAACTTATATTATTATAATATTAGAAGTGTATCTGATATTCCAAGAAATTTCTTAGCTGGTTATCTCAACTCCTTAAAAAATGGAGGTGATGATAGTGAATATGAAATAATCTCCATGAAGTAGAAAATTTTGGAAGGAATGTATGAGTTGGAAGTAAAAGAAAAAGAAAATCCATTACCAAATTTAGATTCTATACATAGTTATGGAATCAAGGAAAATGAAAAAAATATATATTTGGGGCATTCCAGAGACAAAATTAGGAACAAAATCATGGATCCTAGTGAAACATCTAGAATAGGTAGAGAAATTCCTAGTCAAGAAGTAAACATGACAAGATTCATAGATCCTTCACATACAAGGGATAGAGGAAAAATATTAGAGATTCACTTGGAGATTAACCCAAATGTATACAAAGTGAGAAAGTTAATGAGAATGTGGTAATTATGATTTTTATATCTCTAATCTTGTTTAGGGTCCTTGATCATGTTGATTCTCTTGGTATCATCTGAGACAACATTAGGTGTAGATATTTGATAAAATGTCTTGTAAAATATTTGTCAAAACTTTTCCATCCCCCTTTTGAGAATAATGAAAGTTGGTAAAAATCTACAAATATAAGGTCAATTATAACAAGGTATATTTTATAGCATTCAACCTATATAACTAGAAAGGTGAATTGGTTGAGCCCCTACTTGTGCAAATGCTTTTCCCCCACTTATATATATTTGGATTCCAAGATTTGGGTCTGATATAAATTATAAACATTGAGTTGGATTCTCTATATGATGCATTGTTGTCATCCACAACTAATTTGGTTTTAGTTTTTATCCAGTTTAATATGTGCAAAACACTCTATTTATAAACTTTGGTTATCACAAGCTCTAGTTATTTAATAAAATAGAGCCTGCATGTTTATTTTGTAATAATCTATGGCAAAGTAGGGTTTCTAGTGTTGGGTGTAATTTTATTATTTGGCTTTTAAAGGGAACCCAAAATAATTCCAAGGACACCCACTTTCTGATTTCTCATGTTTCTTGAAGCTTATGTTGTTTTTCCTTCTAGTTTCAAGATGTGTGTATCTAAGGCCTTTTAAGACGACCCTTGATTATTATTATGTGTAAAATATTAAAGGCTTTGTCAACTCATATGGGTTTTGAACCCATTATTGTCCTTATAATGATGTTATCAAATAAACCTAAGATACAAAGAAATACCATGGTGAAGTGGTGTATCCATGAGAAGTTTTTGAATAGACACATACAACTTGGTGAAAGGTAAGATGTGAACTTCTATTGGGCTTAACATTTGTGCTAAATCATATTTAATCACCAAAAACATGGGGCTCATTATTACATTTTTTCACATTTTTAAGTAGCAATTTACACTTGTTTTTTATTACCTTAACTAAAAAAATGTCATGTGTATATCTAGCTTTAAATATTTGGGTGGTTGTCTAGTTTGTGATCATATAACTCATCATCAATAAGAAAAGTATCATTGAATAGCCTATGTTTCTATATTTTTGGTTTTACTTATTTAATTAATAAAAATATGTGGGAGCATTGAATGGCTTAGTATATTTTCTTTATTGTTTTCAATTATTTGAAAAAATAAATTGGGATTATAATTTGGTGCAAACAAGGCTGATCCAAATAATCGGATTTAGACCAAACCTATGTCTAATATGGGAAAATATTATAACTATGAATAATACATTAATAGTGAACTCATAAAACCAAGGGAATAGAACCATAAATGTTTAATAAAACCATAAATCTAAGAGTTGGTCCAAAAAAAATAAAATAACAAAAAATAATAATGTTTATTTTGAAGATATAAAGGATGGATCATGGAGAGCTAAGAGATAAAAGACACCACAAAAAAATGCATGTTGATCTTCTATTGAACTTGAATTTTATTTTAACTAGGAACTATTTTATCTTTATATGGGTTAGTAAGGTATTCTCATAACTAGTGGTTTAATATTGTTCATTTTATAGAGTCATACCTAAAAATATAAAACTACATAATTTAATATGTACAAAGGGGTTTTTAAGGGCTAGATAAAAGAACTAATACTACAATTGATTAGTGTTTGCCCCTAGTAATCATTTAAAAATTGATCTGGAACATAATCATGGTCATCAAGAATGATGATAATGCAATAGAAGTAATTGGGGGTTTATAAATTATATTTATTTAAATTTCATAAAATAAAGTATCAATTATAATAAGGACTCAATTAAACACTTCACTTCTTAATCCATCATGATCTATTCTAAGAACTAGATAATTATCAAAAATCTTGGTGTTATAAGCTTTGGATGTGTAAAATTGAAAGGAACTCGACTTCTAATACTTTGAGTAATTAAAGATATCCATTGTAGTAGGTCATATTACCCCTAGTGAGACAAAACATAAAGTCATTTTACATAAGTATACAATGAAATTTTGTAAGGAGCCTAATTTATAAATATGAACAAGAAAAGAAAAATAATAAAGTGATATGAATTATTTATGAATGCTTATATAGATAAGACAAACTTGTATTTATAGGATAAAAAATATTACAAAAACATTTAATAATTCCAACTCCCACCTAAAAAAATCCAACTATCCACCACATTTTTATTTATGACTCATTTGAATAATTCCACTAACCAAATTCCATTTGTATTTGATCGACACATAAATATAGAAAAGTTACTCTCTATAATTGATGTTATCATCATTTCTTCTTGCTTAGAGGGAATTCTCCCCAATTTTTACATGAGTTTTGGGAACTTCTTTAGAAATCCTAACTTAGAGAACAATTTAGCCTAAGTTGGTTGAGTTCCTTTGTAAACAATAAGGTGTGTGGTGGTTTTCCCTTTACGATTGATGTGAGTTCAAAAATTGAACAAAGTATATTTATCCAATGGTTGTTGAAAACTAGGAATGGTCACCTCAAGATGAGTGATAAATCTCCTCCCCCAAGTGATATGGCTTGTATAAATTGAACTTTATTACATTGACAACATCATTGATGCCAATCTAAATTAGAAGATTGAGTCGATAGTCATTAGGCCCAACTGCATAACTTTTATATATGATGGTATTAAACTTATGATGCCATTTATTCTTAAGCCTCTATTTATCCAAGTGAAGCTAAACACTATCACTAACTTAAAAATAATGAGATATGAGATGTCAATAATGAATTAGATTGAATTTTGCTTGATTTTATTGAAAAATATGTTGAATTCTTATGTGAAGCTTTCCCACATTTTATACAAATGACAAACCTTAGTCTTTCTCATTTTGTTGAATGGATGTATCAAGAGCCAAAAGAGCAATAGGATTCTCACACAAAAAAAAAAATTGGAAGCCATAAAAAGATTCAAAATGAGAATACATTATAGGAGTGTGGTTAGCCTAGTTTCAACTATGATGAATGACATGTATAAATGTGTCTCATTACTTACTATTCTAAGGAAAAATGTGGATATCATGGACTAGATGTTGCATCATAGTGGTGATTCTATGTTTTTTATTTAGATATAAGAGAGTGCTTTTTGACTTGAATATAGATATAAATTTTGAAATAATTATCATGATTTCTATAAGAAGCCCCAATATTTATCAAAAATATAATTTTCATTACTAACTAATCTGGGTAATCCATCACTTAAATTTTAAATTTTTCTTATTCTTAATTAAATCAAATATATATTATTATCTTTATGTTTTAAATTGTTTATTTTCTATGGTGGTTTCAAAGATGTTCATTGTGATGTCTAAATGTTTGTTTTTTGATAGGTATTATGCCTAAGTTCAAATCAGGATCTAATCCCTGAACTATAGAACCAAATTCAAAACCTAATCCCTCCCATATTCCTAAATGGAGATATCCTCGTCAAACTTTCCCATGAGGTAATTTATAATGAAATCATATATGGATTTCCATATGCTAGTTTATCAAAAAATTAAAACCATGTTAATAAAAAGTTAAATTTGGTATCACTTAAAGAAGTAGATTTATTAGTATGTTAAATAGCTAAAATTCAATTTTGATAATGTTGAGGTGACAGATAAATCATCTTACTGAAGCCAAGGTTGATTTTTAGGGCATCTAGTTTACCTCCAGCCTTAAGATATAAAGAATCATTATGGAGGGAGACTCTCTAAACATTATAAATGCACTAGATGGAAAAATTACCTGCTCATACATAATAAAAGATATCATTGATGATGCCAAGTAACATTTTAGGGGCATGACACAAGTCCAAACTGTGCACACTTATCATGAAGGCAACAAGGTGGCAGATATACTCACTAATATAGGAGTAGAACTCCTTTTAACAAGTTGGCATGAAGAAGGCCATGTACCTAGAAGTGTCCAATCAGTTATACAAAATTAAAATACAATGGGCTAGGATGGAAATCAAGATGACACATGCACATACATCTATCAACAAGAGATGGGTTTCAAAAATAATGAATTGTCATTATGAAAAAGTGAGGTGGAATTATTGCCTAAGGAGGGAGGCAACATCCTTTTCAATGTTATTTTGAGATTTTGAAATCAAATTATTGTATAACTTTCTAAACATATTCCTTAGGTCCACTGACACATAACTAATGGGGGGGGGGTGATAGGGAACATTTAGATCCAACCTCTTATTTTGAGGTATGGGGCTTAAGTAAAGTCTAGAAAAATTTATGATAGGGTGGACTCATAGAATTAATGCTAAGGATTACTAAGTAAGATGTTGATGTGGCAAGGGATTTTATTATTGGTTAGAATAAGCGAATGGTATAGATAGAAGGAATTAAGATTGAATCCATGGAGGAATTTATAGGTGAATCTATGGACATGATGTGTAAAGGGGTAAAGGCTTACAAAGATCAAAATAAAAAACAAGAACTCCTCTAGCGTTTCTTCCACATAAATGAGTTTGTCAAAATGGATAAGCAAGGTTCCCCCATGCTAATCTCCTATGGTAATGGATTAAGGTTTGATTTTAAGTGATGAAATACCTAACTCTTGAGGGTAAGTATAATTTTATTTTATCCCACCACTTTTTATTTTAAAACCATTTCTATGGATATAATATTAGTCTCCCATTTTACCTCTTAAAGTATTTAGAATGCACAACTCTTGCCCACAAGATTAATGAATCTAATCCTATCCTACATCAAGGACTTATATTTATATTGGTAAAACATGGCCAAAACTTAAAAGGTAGGGAGGTCCCCTTGGGGGGTCCTTAGTTGAGAAAGACTCCCTGGAGGATGACCTTACCTTGGGATCCTACCACCCTTCTACCAGTACCCCCAAACTAGCCTATCCAAAACCCCTATTATTGACATCCTGTTGAAGTTATTTATCACCAAGCCCAAACTAGTTATTATAAATGAGGGAACCTATATAGAGGTCACCAAGAAGGGTAAACTTATCCTATATAAATAAATGAAAAATAATAAAGAGCAGTTGGACATGCTCAAACAACAAGTTATAAGAAGCCAGGTTGAACTTGGCTAGTCTCATTAAAGAATGGAATGCCTTGCACAGGCAAGTGGACATGACTGTATAATTTTTTGTTCATTCCAACAAGGTGAAATAGACTCATATTAAAAAACTACTGAAGGTAACATATGCCCCCCACCTAATATTCTCAACATGACTCCAATCAAGAAAACCCGTCTGTAGGAACAGAGACAAAAAAGGTCATAAATGATCCTCCCTCAAGATGATGCTAAAGGACCCAGCAATAGGATGAGGGAAAAAGTTTCTAAGAACAAGTGGGGTGTACCTAAGAATATATCTAAATATTAAAATTAATGAATGGAGGGTCCCCCCACCTGATCTATTTTTTGTTGTGTTTTGTTTCACCTCTTAAGGGGTTAACTAGCTTGTTTTTTGTTGTTTCGGCCTTTGAGGCCTGCTACTCTTTATATAACACTTTTATGGTTTCTAGACCCTTGTAAAACTAGTTTTTTTACCTGATCAAATAAAAAATGTTGAGGTGTTAGTTAAATGTTATCCATTTTGAAAGAAAAAATAATCAAATGTTAGTTTTTAAATTGAAATGCATTTTATATTAATAATATAAATTATGCAAGATTTTACTCAAATCCTATATTTAAATATATGCTATGGAACACATTCATGCATGGGTAAAAATATTATAGAACTCTTTTGTCAAATTTAAGTCATGCCAGATGTAATTTTTTTAATAAATTGTCAAAACACATCCTCTTCATGATAGGAAATCCATCAGATCACTACTACACCATCTAAACTACTTTCATGTAGCATATATTATGTATACCTATGTACTATGTTAATTATATTAATGATGTTGTGGTTAAGTTATTTGGGATCCACCATAGATATGTGGAATCATGTTTTCATAGCAATTTATCTTTGCATCCTTTATGAATATGATTCCATGCAAAACACTTTTTGACAAGTAAGGTTATGTTTAAAATTTAGATAGAGCTCTATTCTTTCATATTATTAAAAAAAATATGTTTATATTTTTAGTTTAGCTAACATTTTCACCCTAATTTAGTAGATATATTTATTTCAAGTACATGTTAATCTTGTTAACTTTTTAGTGTTATACAACCACTTCATAGAAAACACTATTATTATGAGTGTCCCTTGCAGATCTATGTATGAGGGTTTGATACTAGCTTATTATAATCACATTAGCAATTGTTTTACCTTTCTAGTTTGTTATTATATTACATATGTGTTTTTTAAAAATAAATAAATTGTCCATTATTTCAAAATTTCATAGGTATAATAGTGTCTTGGCTTGTAATATCTATGTTATTTACTCCATGAGATTTAAATTTAGATCAAAGAGAAAATTGTGAATAGATAGAACCTGTAACCTATAACAATGCTCCAATGGACAAAATTTTAGTTAGATTCCAACTTGGAAATGGTGGAAATAACCATCCTAATCAAGGTAATTTTCTCTTATGCATTATACTTCTATATATATGATTTCTTCATCAATATTGTTTGTATTTTATGGTGCTTTCAATGATATTGGTTGTAATGACTAAATAATTATTTTTTGGTAGGTACCTAAAACATTTTTTTCTACAAAGAAATTTTTAGATAATATAATTTTGGATATTTGGCACAATGTCCAAAGATGAAATATAATTATTTTCCTCATTCTATAGAACTTATATGTAAAGGATACAAACATTATGTACAAAGATATATTTTTTAAGGTTTTTAAATCAAGAGACAATCTTCTAAAAAATCACTCTCTCTTTGTCAAATACAATGTTTCAATGAAATAAATTTAACTCTATTTTGAACCTCGCAAGGACTTGGTGTATGACACCCTTTTTATTATTTTTACCATTTTTAAATTCTTTTGTAAATTTTTTTTATTTGCAAAAATATCTTTCATGAAACCTTTGATTTGTTATAAAGACTCAAACTCTTCATTCTCTTATTTACGAATATTATTCAACTTTGTGCACCACCATTTTATTTATGAAACTTGGTAGTGTTTCACACCTTAATCTCTTTTATAAAATTTGCACTTTATTATCATTCATGGATTTTTCAGTATCTCACCACACACCTTTTATGTAATCCCTTTATTTGAATCTCCATAGACAAACTTTGTGTATTGACTCCATTGAGCCATCTATATCAACTCATACAAATTTATCTATTTATATAGGTGTTATTTGAGTGACACATTATCATACAAACATCCTACACACAATATACAACAAAGGAACTATTAATTCCACTATAAGTACCACTTATATTCCAAACACTAAGTGAAAAGGTGTAAATTTTTTATTCAACTATTTATAGGTCATTTGGTATGACAATAATATTGTTGACACACAATCATCCCAATATTTGCCCCAGACATCACAAATATTTTTTAAAGTCATCCTTAATAATTATTAGAATGCTTATGGAAGATCCCAATTGCTTGGGAGTGATAATGGGTATTCTTATGGCACACCACACTAAATTGACATAATAGTATGTGCATTGACTTGGCCATGAAAAGTGAGACCATATCACTTGTAAGGATAAAAGGGTGCCCATACTTTATTATTATATATTTCTCACAAGAATGGTGTTTTGGTATTTTTGGTGTAATCCTTAGTGGGAGTTATCTTTACCCAAATTGTCAAATGGTCGTAGTTATTATGCATTGTGCTCCATGTATTTGCACAATAGGGTTGATGGGTATAGAAAAAATTACCACTCTCTTCTCAAAATAATCTTTCACAAATACAAATATCAAGGGAATATCATCCTTTGTACTTTATGTGTCTGACCCTTTTGAAATATTATAGTTTTATACATAATTTTGAGCATCATTATGTAAGTAGACCACCATAATCTTGAGAGTACAATTTCATGTGTTTTTTAATCCCTTACATAATTTAATCCTAAAATGCCTTGATGAAATTCATATAATAGCTACTTACACTTGTGTTCCATTAAACATCTTCTGAGTACTTTATCACAACCCAACTTGTATAGTTTTACTTTGATCAATTGGTACAACATGACCCTTACCACAAGTTTTTTTTGTGTGTAACAAATTGTCCTATAATATAACTCTAAAGGTTAAAAATGAAACTATATATATAAAATCCTTAAGTAATATTTCACTTTAAATAATTAGGAATTTGGTAAAAAAATATGTAAGTTTTTATTTTAAATCATCCACAATACGAAGCATATAAAAATTAAAATCATTATTTCATGGTCATAAGGATACATTGGGTTTCCTATAAGATAATGTAAAATGTGTCATTGTAATGATATGATAGTGAAATATTTTGAACTTTACACATTGATCTTTGAAATTCATTGAAGAGTAGTTGATGTAGATCATTTGATAACCATTATTTTGAACTTGATCCACAATCCAATTTGTTTATATCATTTCAATGCCTTTATTGACAATTAAATCTTTCCCTTAATTCCCTTCTATTTTGATGTTTTGGAAGGATATCATTTTGAATTGTGTGAAAAAAACCAAGAGGCTTCCTAGGATAGTTAACTTAATCTCTAATTCCATGTGTTTCCACCCTTAATTGCCTTGAATATGATATGTGAACCACATTTTACAATTAGGTTCTTCCATCCTTTGATGATTACAGTCTTGATGCCTTTCAGCATTGCCAGTGCCTCTAAGATATTATTTAAGCTTCCACTTACATCCATTGAATATATCAATTAAGACTACCAGTTTTCATCCTTCAATACACTATCCCTTCTAATTGGGTCTAGAATTACATTGCTTCTCTAAATTTAATTTAATTTTTCCATTTGAGGATTTGTCCATTTTATCTCAAGGTTTAATTCTTAATCATCTTCATTCCATATTAGATATAGTTATTAAATTTTTGATATTGCAAGGAGATTTTTACCCCAAGTAATTAAGGAACTTTGAAGCTATGGGATCATGAGCCTCAATTGTTTGCATGACAACATACCATTTTAATCTTTGTCCTAGAAAACTATTGTTATAAGGCTTACACATGGCCATTTGAATAACATCAATATATTAATTTTTCAAAGATAATTCACATATTATCTAAGTTTTTAGAATCAAACATATGAATAACATAGGTTCTAAAATTTTAAGTATCTCTATAGATCCCATCATCAAGAATCAATAAGATTAAAGACTTTACTATGAATGTATTTGATTTGATAAAAATAAGATCACAATAATATATTTAAAATTAAGGTAGTCCAACCTTTAGGTTTAGGCTGATATCCTTGTTAAAATAAAATTTTATCAAGTCCTGCAATTATGGCATGTCAAATCATTTATTTAATCCTCCATAAATTTACCCAAATATGAGTAACTAAAGAATTGTGTCTATAATTACTTATGAGATTAAAGATATTAGTGATATATTGGAAGTGAATTTATTCCATTTATTTCTACACTTACAATACTTGAGTAGACCAACATAAATCTACTAAATTTTTTATTTCACAAAAAATTGAAAGACACATCATACAATTTGATATTAAAGATGAATCATAGGATTTACATTATAACAATCAGGGCTAGGCCTATACATTATGACTCAATATGTTATTAGTTTTTACATAACTTATATCTCCTATGGTATTTTTTTAATTTATGAAAGTCTATAAGGGAATTTATTTATATTTGTTTTATATATTATTCAAATTTTATATTTAATTCCTGATCAAAATCAAGAGTGGATTAACCAAACCTTATCGATCAAATACATTTAATATATTTTATACACTTAATATCGATGTTGTGATGATCCTAATTTCACACTCATACCACATAAACCAAGCACATAGTTAACAATTTTTATTTGTTTCTTAAATTAATGGCATGTTCAATGCACATATAAAGAGAACTATTACACTATTTTATAGAAATATTGTCATCTAACCTACTAGATGATGAAGTAGACTACATGCAAGTGTTTTAACTTATTTAAGATTTAGTGATCTTACAAGTATAAGACTATTAATATTTAGATTGCATAAGATTATCATTCACCATACAAATATTAATGATAATAAATAATTCATTGTGCTTAAATATAAAAATTAAAGAAAGAATAAATCACTTAGTTGATTTCTATTATGTTTCACTCATTACTTGTACAGAATCATTTGATATGCTCTAAAATAGGAAATCAACTACTATAATATGCCTAGATGTTGATGATAAAGCCTAAACATCCAAGAAAACTAGATTTGTCCCATGCCTACCAAAAAAGTCCTTATGTAATTTACTAGTCTATTATGTCATAGATAGTTAACCTTACTTGCCAAGATGATTCCAATGTAATTTTATGATCCTCAACCCTATGTGTAGATTTTGATTTTGTCCTTTGATTTGAAACTTTAACTCCAATTTTGAAACTTGATTGACCTAGGAAAAAGGGTTAGAAATATGGGTTGGATATTTTAAACCACACCTTGTTGAGTGGTTGAGCATTACCTATGTTCCATTACTTCAAAGAGGACTCAAAATTCACATATTAATCCCACATATTTTTAGTCAATAATGTTATGCTAGAATGCAATGCATATTTTTGACTTTCAACATTTGATAACATGCAACTTTGACCTTACAATTAGTGTATTTATAATTACATTTTTGGAATGTTCCTTTGAGGGGTTTTAGATTTGGGTGGTTTTGGATAATGTAAAAAGGATGTGCAAATGTATTATTCAATGTGCAAGTGGTTTTAAAATAGTGACCAAGTGAATAAGACCTTAGGCTTATCTTATATATATATATATATATATATATATATATATATATATATATGACTCTTTGGATATTTTCAATTCATAATAGACATGCAAAAAATGTAGGCTAACCCAAGGAAAAGGTTTGAATTTAAAAACTAGTCATTTAAGGAACATGGGGAACTACTAATGAAGGCATACACTAATGTTACCCAATTACATCAAATTGTTACTAACACTATCTAGGAAATAAGAAATAATAATATGTAATATTGTGATACTCTACTTTAGATAATAAATCAATATAGAACATACTAGGGAGATCTTGTATGTGAATGAAAACAAATTAGGAAGGTCAAGTTGATACATAAATGAGTGGTTAAGAAATAATGTGAGCAAGAGTCAAATGTGTATGCACAAGTCATGTATGTCAAAGATATGTAAAAATTGATCTTACCAAGTGTCTAAAGATAAATTTATATATCTATAAATTACCCCCCATTTACTCTAGTAATACAAATGCTAGATTAAAAGGATAAAATAAATAAATTTGGTATATGTATTTAATCACTCTTGATGTTGATAAGTACCCAAAATACCCAATAGAATGAAACTTTTAGAAGTAAATGTCCACTGATGATAGAAAATATGAAATATACTCTAGTATTAAAAATGATAGATTAAAAGGATAAAATAAATAAATATGGTAAATTTATTTAATCACTCTTGATGTTGACAAGTGCCCTAAATACCCAACTTTATCCATGCAAAACATAGAAGGAAACTTTTAAGTAAATGTCCACTCATGATAGAAAATATGAAATATAACATTGAACTATTTTAACTTTGAAAAAGTCAAAGAATGAATACACCTATGGGTATGTGAACCAAGATGCCCTCTATTGAAACAATTTGGATAATTTCATGTAGTGCTTATGCCATAAGGAGATGCCATTGTTAAAACCATGGGTTGAGAAGCACATGCCTAAACCCCTATTGGATATTAATAAGTGAAAACAATTGAGCGATACAAAAACCTCAATTGCACTACTCACAATATCATCATAATTATTTTGGTTGAAGCCCATAAAAAGTTTGTATGTGAAGGTGGATATCCATAAAAATATCATATGTAAAAGTTAGAATCCCATAATAGGTTTACATTTAAATCTAAATACTCTAAATCAACTATTGTATATGGATTTTAGATTCCAAGTGATTATGTAGTACCATATTTCCTCATCAATATACATAGAAAATTTCATGCATAAATAAAATTCATACCCTCAGATATGATCCATCTATGCCTAAATGTGATATATAATGCCATAGTATATACATTTTTTATATTGGTAAACTACAAATGAGGGTGCATATCCCTTTTACAAAAGGCCCCAAGGGTATAAAAATATGCCAAAGGACATGAATAGTAAAACAATAGCAAATAAATAAAAAACTAATAAGAAAGCATTAAAAGATCCAATACCCAAAATAGTAGCAGAAACCAACACTATTTGAGTAGATCATTCTAATCCTCCATGAGGAAACCTAGGAGTTCTTCCTTACTAGCAGACTTACCATCCTTATCCACCTTCTCACCTTGAGCATCCTGTAAAATAGCTAGTGAAGTAGCATCTTGGTGAATCAATTTAGAGCACATGGTATCAAACACCTTCATTTATTTTCTAGAGAGAATAACCCACTCTTTACATCATCCAAATCCTTCTTGAACTGAATACAATTATCACAATTCCTTTCACTAGAAACTTCTTTCCCAAGGGTTTCCAAGATCTTGATGTCCTCCTCTTCAGTGTCATAAAAAGAATTTTTTAACCCCTCAAACAATTTGGCACCCTCCCCTTCCACAAATTTATTAGGAGTTGATTTGACCTCATCCTCTAGATCAGAGGCCAAAGAATAGTCTATGATCTTTAGCACTAAGGCTTTTCCTCTAGCCAATCTACTTGACCTCTGAATGCTCGACCTCCTCATAGTACTCCCCTAGACCTCTCTACCCTTATCCTTCTCAACAACATCATCCCATTTCTCCTGAAGCTTAGAGTACCCCTTATCCACAACTAGCTTTGATAACTTCTCAATTCTAAAATAATTCTTGGATTTTTTCTTTCTTAACTTCTTAGGCATAGAGTGATCACCAGTATTTCCTTTCCTCTTTTTGTCACCTGAGTGGGAAGGGATATTATTCATATCACACAAACCCTTAGTCATCACCTTTTATGATTATCTAGGGGACCCAGTCACACTGCCTGAAGGGGTCAAAATAGAGGGGCCCTATAGAGAAGGGTTATTCTTATAGGAATCAAGTGTGGTATTAGAGCCTTTATTTTTATAGAGGTGAGAAATATGAATATTAGAAACCAAAGCCTTAGGGTTATGAGAAGCCCTAGAAGGACCTGGGGAATATTTCATAGTAGGGCTAGTGGCCTTGATTTTACCAAGGCTACCATACTTAATTCTCAAGGGGATGTTATCATCTGACTCATTGTCATTAACTTTTTCAACCAGGTAGGATTTTATGGGATTAAGTGAATAGAGGGCCAGGTGGAAATGGTAAAGGTGAATAATAAAGCATTGGTGGAGTAGGATAGAACCAAAAATATGGTTACTCTCATATATATTCTTATCAATATTCATATAATACTATAAATATGAGAAGAGATGGAACAAGAAATTAAATAACACCTTATGTTGAAAATGATTCAATAAAGAAAAGTGATAATCGTAGTAGCACTTGAACCTACCCTCCAAGGTGATGTATTTCATGATAAGAAAGTAAAATTTGTTCTAGGGGTTGATGAGGCTCTCCCTATTGAATCCAACCTACAGGTAAACCAGTGACTCACCCTCTCTAAAAAAATCTCCAAAGGTAACCCATGTCAGGCTAGTGGGCTTGGAGTCTTGAGATTTGATAAGGGGGAGCTTGTATCTGCCTATGTTGGAAGGCTAGGGGATAATTCTAATATTGTTGCTAAGGCTATGGCCCTATTATAGGGTCTTAAGGTGGCTCTTTCTATTTTCATTAAAATCCTCCTAATTGAAGGTGATTCCAAGCTTATCGTTGATGCTATTAAGGAGAAAACTAGGGTGGGTTGGCAAATTATTGACATCATACAAGATATAAAGAAACTCTTTTTTGGTTTTGAGGGATTTGAGGTTAAGTATATCTACAGTGAGGGAAAACAATTAGTGGATGCTATGGCCAATATAGGAATCAACCTCTTCCCTATAAGGTGCTAGAATAATATTAATAATCTACCTATAAATGTTAAAGATCACTTTCAAACGGAAGCCCAACCTTATTCAACCTAATGATCCTTTTAAAATGATATTGTTTAGAATATATTTTCATAAATTCTAATTATTGGATCTATGATCAATTTTTACTATTAAAAGGGGTGAAAAAAAGTTGTCATTATTATGGCTAAGATGATGTATGATTACCCCTTAAGAGATGAGAATTGCCACTTCAGCAAAATCTAGATCAACAAAATCTTATAGCATATGCTTAGATATTCCACAAGGCTATTTCAAATCCTAGTGGTGCATTTCCTAATTAATAGCCTACACAAGCTTCATTATTCCTATAATTATTACTTGATCCATGAGAGTGATTTGAGGGATGAGATTGGGTGTTTAAGTGGCCTCAAGAGCTAGTTTAATGATGATATACAAATAATCATTTCTAGACAATTTTACATTAAGATGCATAATCCCTGGGTGTTAGGATTTGCTCTGTGAAATATTTTTCTCAAAATTCTAAAGAATTTAACTATGGGTGGGGATAAAGTCCAAACCAAACTCATCCTATGCAGAATTTAAGGCTGATGCCATGCTGTGGAGTGTTTTTTATGAATGTGGCATCACTTTGTTCCTAGAATAACTTAATGGCTTTGATAACAATCTATTGGTCTAGTTTGATATGTCTTGGGATGAGGATCATAAGGTTTGGATTGGTAGAATTCAATTTGAAGTGATCAAAGGAAATATAGCTAAGGCTAAGGATTTGAGATGTGAAGGTAAAAGGCCGAAGAAATAAACTAAAGTTTAGGACCCTAAAGCCATAGTATATATGTTACTCTACTCAATCTAATATATTTAATAACCTACTTAATTTAATAACCTACTAATCTGACCCATGCAACCTAATAAATATGTTTAACATGATCCATGTAATATGTCTCATCTTGTTATAAAATATGTAAACTATTCTCATAAAATTCCCCACATATGCATCACATATGTGTTTATTTATCAATTTGTCCCAATATAAATCATTATTTGTCCTATATGAATCATGTAATATAATCTAAAATATGAATCATTGTCATGCCTTGAATCTCTATGATAAGCACACTAGTATTCCTCCATTTTGAGGTGAGGGTTGAAGCATGTAAGTTGCTCATCTAAAAAAAGAGTTATAAACATCATGTTATATAAAAATTATTTAATCATGTAAAACATGTGTGCTAACATGATTAGATTATTTCATCAGATAAATATTTGTTCATTCACAAACATATGATGCATGTAACCAAAGGCATACAAGTTTCATGTAAACTAGATATAACACTTTGGAACACAATAATAATCATAAAATTTAGAAGCACTTAGTAGTATGTCATGTAAAATATTCATGATATAAATCATGGCTTCACACACACTAAAATAATGCATGATATAAATCATGGTGTATACAACAAATTAAAATAGATCTATAACTTATCTGACTTAGTAAAATCTAAGATTAGATAAGGTAATCAAATAACATATGTTGCATTACTATTTATATCAAGAGCATGACCAAGTTAGATTTTTTAAACCTAACCAAGGGTTATCTTACCACACAACACCAAAAGAGAGCATTCTAAATCCTCTAGGAAAATGACACTATACAATGACCCTAGTTAGGTATAAGTACATATAATAAAACTAATCTAGTGTTCACCAAAAATTGTGGCAATGAGGGGATGATTAAATACAAAAAAACAATAATGGGATAATGGTTAAAAAATAGGGTCCTAGATTACCTAAATTAGAATTAGGAATGATCCGTACATAGCCACTGCATAGCTAAACACATTCATTTGTTCTAATGTGTAGATCTCACACCTCTCATGAAATAATGTATACTCCTTTGCTCAAAGTTTGCTGATAACTTTATGAGTTTGCTGACAACTTTATGCACAATTCCTTTGCCTGTTAATAGAATTTGGTACATATATCTCCTTAGATTGTAGACTACACACCTCATAGCTCATAGTCTTGATAATCTCACTAACACCTATTCATAGAATTTATTGCTCCTCTGAGCCCCAGTGTGAAATAACCAAGTGTTAATAATCCCTAATCACATGGATAATTCAAATCACCTAACTTGCCATTGTCACCAAGAGAGGATCTTGAAATTAGAAGTGGTTGGAGACAACCTAGACATTAATTAGTCTATCCATTACCAACTACTACATTTGATAATATCAATATACCACCAACATCGCCATTGGTAATTGTATCATAGTTATCATTAATTTTATATTATGCATGTTAAATATGTAACATACACATATAATCATAGATGAACCCTCATGAATCTAATTTATGCAATACACAATCGTAACACAAATAACTTACTCCATGCATCTACTATATATACATGCACTATAGTAAACTATACTCTATTTCCATTTTATTTCATTTATGAATAGAAGTTGCATTTCTTGCAAGTAAGACTACCACTCCATTAAATGTGTGTTTGATTGTTCTATCTGAATACATCTCCATGAATTCACTTTGCATAACCAAACTCTGTTATCCCCTATACACTCAATTTTGGGACTCATGGTGTGGACCTTTGGTATCAAAACCAATCTAAAGATTGGTATCAGAGTTTAAAAAGCTAAGTTAGTATATTAGCATCAAGAAATTTTCTCTCTTATCTTTTTTATGCATGTAAACACATGATCAAAATGAGAGAGAAGGTTTATTAGTCCATTTTATTTTAGAAACTCTAGCAACCTATCATAACAAAAACAAGATGGTTGACACCCAAAATTAACCTAAAGCAACCCCAAAAATACAAAGGCTCATCATCAACACACTAGAGGCACATAACACCAAAATTTTTAGTTAGTTCCATGAGTTAATGATGCATATTAACCTGACGCCTTCCCATCCATCTCAAAAACACATTCCATAATGGTTTTAACAATAAACACCCTTCAAAGTATAAGTCAATCTTGACATCCCTATATTTTAATTTAATATTGATGCCAAAACATTAGATGTTAGGTGACCCCTTATCCAACGGAAACGCAATTGATTACTTATTTATAAGCAATTAAACACAGAAATATACCAGAATGATTAAGTAACTAGAAACATGAGACATCAAAGAATTTGAGAGACAATACACACACTTGTATTAGATAATACTAGAAGAAAATACAATAAGGAAGATGCCACATCTCCCTCCACCTCAAAGGCTTGCCACACCTCAAGACCTTCTTCCCTCTCTCTCTTGCTCAACACAAAACCAACTCTACAACCTGAGTTGCTATCCCTCCTTGAATGCTTCAGCTGATCTCCTTGACCTTACACCTGTAGATCTCCTTGACCTTGCTTGCTTCAATGCTCTTACTTGATCAATTTGATAAATTACAATACATGCCTCATGGGTCCTTAAATAGAATCCCATGGTTACAAAAATAGAAATCTAACCACTAAAATTAGACACACAACTCGTGACTTAAATTAGCCCCTTAACATGCAAACACCCAGTTTAACTAACTAACTGTTCATGCAATGAACAGTTCTGGAACACATAGGTGACTGACGCCGGTCCCTACTTGTCTGGTGCTGCCGACGTCGGCCGACTCTCTGCCGTCACTAGTTTCCTTCCCCACTGTCTATGACCGACATTGGTCATTATGCCGACGCCGGTTCCTCTGGTTCTTCAACATCCTCTTCTTGTGTGTGCAAATAGTTGAAGCTTTTAGCTCCACACCCTAACAATCTCCTACTTGGAGATAAACAACTGATACTATACCTGTACCTGTACACCATCTATTTTGTTCCTTTGGCTCTGTATCCCTCTTCAAAGTCACCCTTGAAGACCAACCACCACGCAAACCTGTGATGCTATACCTGTCACTTATGCCAGAAGAATTTTGATGCTCCCAAATTCTTCATGACAGACTTCTGAACCAACTCTACCCTTAGCTCAGAAAACTCCTTGTATATGCAACCCTGTAAAACGTAACACAATACAGTAATAGGATAATGTAGTTAATATTATCCAACCTGGTAAAGATAAAATACAATGGTCAAACCTCCATTGTCCATAGCATAATCAAGACCATATACCATAGCCTTCTATCTCAGATGTCCATCCACTCTCTTCTCTAAAACGGGAATCCATCCCTCTATCCAACTGACAATTCTACCAACAAATACCTGTTTGGCTCTACTCCAAGGACTCACACTCCTCATCCATGTCAAGCTCCCACTATTTCTGGATTCTACCTGCATTTCTTCCTCCATCTTCCTAGTTCTTGACTAACAGTAAGCAATATAAAGAAGGTGAACAATGAATATGAGGTTCACATACCTTTTCTGACCTCTGTATGGGTGTTTGAGACTCCTTGATAGCTAACTGTCCACCCATCATCCGTTCTAATGACCGATCTCAGCCATCTCCCAGTCTGCTCCCAACTGATGTAGATTCCCTGCACTGACCCTGACTGTCGACGTCGTTACCCCTGGCCGACGCCGGTGTCCCCCCTGTCGACGTCGGTCCTGATGACCGACGTCAAACTTCTCCTGCCTGACCTACCGACCCTGTTGGTCTGCACATGATCGATGCCAGTGTCTGGATGACCGACGTCAATTCCAAGTGACCAACATCGGTGCCTATGTATTCCTATGAGTGATGAATTCTTCATCCATGAGCTCATCTTGAATCAAATCTCTATCCATGCTGCCCTGCTCATATTTATTTAGTGCCTATAACTGTTCTCTGGCCTTCATCTCCTCCAAAAACACCAAGACTTCCCTGTTCTTGTCAAAAGCCTCAAATTTCCTTTTCCTGCAATGAACTCTATCTATGCTTTCTGAATTTGAACACATACCTTTTGAGTCAAGAACTTCCATTCCCTTCCTATTCATGTGACCCAGCCTATTAGACCACATCTTCGAATCTACACCAGAAGTAGAATCAGTAATACAAGTAGATAGATAAAGAGTACCTACTTTCTTACCTCTAGCTAAAACAAGTGCTCCCTTGGTAACCTTCCAAGAGTCCGCTGTGAGGGTTATTGTGCATCCCTCATCACCCAACCTTCCTACAGAAATCAAACTCTGCTTTAGAATTGGAACATGCATGACCTCCTTCAACACCCATGTGTTATCAATCTCCAATATCAGCTGCACTTTCCCTTTTCCAACTATCTAACAAGGCGTACCATCCCCTAAATAGAGCATTCCAAAGTCTCCCTGTTCATACTCATGAAACAAATCTCTATTTGGGGATGCATGAAAAGATGAACCAGAATCTAAAATCCATGATCCTACCTGACTATCCAAAGAAAGTATGAGAGCATCATGTACCATGATATTAGCATCTTTTGCTTCTTCTTTACCTTCAGGTTGATTCTCTTTATCTCTCAACCAACACTTCTTCTTTGTATGTCCTTTCTTTCCACAAAACTAGCAGGTAATACCTTTGGACTCGGATCTCCTTCCCGACCTTGATTTCCCTTGTTCAATCTTCTCCTTTTGCCTTCCTCTACTTTCTGCACTTAGAGCATTCCCTGATGATTCACCTATGCTTCTCCTGCGTATTTCCTCATTCAAGATCACACTCACAACATCATCAACTTTTAAGATTTTAGAAGCAGATGCAGAATTACTTACTGCCATAACCAAACTATCCCAACTTTCAGGCAAAGAACATAAAATCAAGAGAGCCTTTACCTCATCATCAAAAACAATATTGACTGAAGCTAATTGGTTTACCAAACCATGGAAATCACTGAGATGAGTATGTACTGATCCACCTTCCTACATTTGCAAAGTAAATAGCTGCTTCATAAGATATACCTTATTAGAAGCCGAGGGCTTTTCATATAAATTTGCCAAGGACTTTATCAACTCTTCCATTGTCTTGCACTATGATAAGCTGGAAATCACAGATGATGCAAGGCTCAACCTTATGGAATCGAGAGCCTTCTGATCAAGAACGTTTCATTCTTCATCCTTCATATTTGTGGGCTTGCATGCAACCCCACCCAACGGTAAGTATAGATCCTTTTGATACAAATAGTCCTCAATTTGCATCCTCCAGTGTTGATAATTCTTGCCATTAAACTTCTCCATTCGTAGCTTACTTTCTTCTGCCATTGCTGAACTCCCACTCAATCAGAAAACCCTGTGAATGACCTGTAATAAAAAATAACCTACTTCCTGCAAACCGAAGCTCTGATACCAACTATTAGGTGACCCCTTATCCAACGGAAGCATAATTGATTAACACGAAAATATACCAGGATGATTAAGTAACTAGAAACATGAGGCAACAAAGAATTTGAGAGACAATACACACACTTGTATTAGATAATACTAGAAGAAAATACAATAAGGAAGATGCCACTTCTCCCTCCACCTCAAAGGCTTGCCACACCTCAAGACCTTCTTCCCTCTCTCTCTTGCTCAACACAAAACCAACTCTACAACCTGAGTTGCTATCCCTCCTTGAATGCTTCAGCTGATCTCCTTGACCTTACACCTGTAGATCTCCTTGACCTTGCTTGCTTCAATGCTCTTACTTGATCAATTTGATAAATTATAATACATGCCTCATGGGTCCTTAAATAGAATCCCATGGTTACAAAAATAGAAATCTAACCACTAAAATTAGACACACAGCTCACGACTTAAATTAGCCCCTTAACATGCAAACACCCAGTTTAACTAACTAACTATTCGTGCAACGAACAGTTATGGAACACACAGGCGACTGATGCCGGTCCCTGCTTGTCTGGTGCTGCCGACGTCGGCCGACTCTCTACCATCACCAGTTTCCTTCCCCACTATCTGTGACCGATGTCGGTCATTATGCCGATGCCGATTCCTCTGGTTCTTCAGCATCCTCTTCTT
Organism: Torreya grandis; assembly: GCA_037957365.1. Taxonomy (NCBI): domain Eukaryota; kingdom Viridiplantae; phylum Streptophyta; class Pinopsida; order Cupressales; family Taxaceae; genus Torreya; species Torreya grandis. Next base: position 26,562 of record JARHVA010009258.1, read on the forward strand.
GTGTGTGCAAACAGTTGAAGCTTTTAGCTCCACACCCTAACATTAGATTCCCTATTTTATCAACTTAAGGCATACTTATTAGTTAACTAATTCACTGATGATGAGAATATCACCTTTGATGTACTGAAGATGTCCATATTTGCTGTTAACTGGTGGGAGTCATTTAGTATATAATGTGTGTAGGAGTGTGTTCCAATTGAATCATGGAAGAATTTTGTCGATGTGCTAAAGGATAAATACTATCCTCTTTTAAACTTTGAATATGAATACATAAAGTTCAAAAAATAATGTCAACATAAGGATTAGTTAGTGAAAGACTAAACTAATATATTCCATGACTATTCTGCATGCCTACAAGAGAACTTGAGTGAGAAACATAGGGTGTTAAAGTACATCACTAGAATCTCACCTTATATCTATGCAAAGATGGAGTTCTTAAATTTTGACACCTTAGGATAATCATCTTATAACACCAACAAAATCAAAGCTAAGGAAAATATGAAGCAACATACCACCTCTTCATTTAATGTAGTGTACAAAGATCAACCCTTGCACAACTCCACATCATAGTCCCTTGTGTAGAAGCATTACAATTATATCAAAAGTGAGAAACCTCAGAAGACTATGTAACACTCAAAGGCTCGTATGTATTCTACTTTAGACAAAGGCAAGAAGTTTAGTGATAAGTGGGGCCATTTCCATCACTCATCTACCCATGATGACTCTGAATACCATATGTGGTATTCCTTGCTTGCAAAATATATATTAGGACCCACACTAATGGATATCATTGATCTAGATACTTCTTATCTAAGTACTAGAACCACTACGCTTGACATATATGAAGAGCATGAACATATTTTCCATACCAAGTTCTTGGTGAAGGGTCAACACCTCCACATCATCATCGATAATGGTAGTCAAAATAATATCATTATGCAATCAATAACTCAACACCTTGTTCTTACCACTACTACACACCCTGAGCCATATTTTATAGGGTGGTTGCAAGAAGGGAAATATATATATATATATATAAGGCTAATGATTATGCACTTTCTAGTAAAAATCCAAGCCTATGGAGGATAACATCACTTGTGATATTTTACCTCTTAAATTCTATAACATCTTGCTATGGACATCATATCTATATGATTGTGAAGCTATATATCAATCCAAGACACAAAATTGGTCTATCCATGCACAAGATCATTTCTACCACCTATTTGAGTCAATACCCATGGCAAAATTCACCTTTTTCACTTCTAAATAATGTCTCAAACTTGTCTTACATGCCTACAAATTCATGTTGATCAAGGTCTACACTGACACACCTATGTAATAGATGAAAAAGTACATAATGGTAGTGCATAAAACTCACACAATATCATAAAAATAACTCAACAAGTTACTAAAGTAGCAAAGCACAATCTTCATATAAATTGAAGGCATTACAACACACTACATAGTAAAGAAACACATCGATTTGGTCCTTGGATCCCTTCTTAGAAATAACCCCTATATCATAGATCAGTTTGGGAGAATGATAAAGTTTGACACTAGATATAAGAGCTCCTTCATCAGGGCAAGATTAGGCCTAAATATTCCCCTTGTGGGAGTCTAATAGTCCTTTTACCTAAGAAGGATGGGTCTTAAAAACTCTAGATAGACTATCATGTTATCAAAATGATAATAATGAAGAATATATATCCACTACCATGCATTGATGACCTTTTAGACCAGCTTTGAGGTGCTTAATACTTCACCAAAATTTACTTAAAGCTAGGTTACCATCAGGTTCTAGTCCATCTTGAATATGTATAGAAGACAACATTCAATATTGAGATTGATTGTATGAATGGTTAGTCATGACTTTCAACCTAATCAATGTACTAACCACATTCATGTGCTTGATGGATGATCTACTTAGGCCTTTCCTCAACTCCTTTATCATTAAATAATTGGATGCCATTCTCATCTTCAATAAGACTTGGGAGGAAAACTTGGAGTACATCTCACACATGTTTGAAACATTCCATCAACACAATTTGTAAGCCAAATTAGACAAGTGTATGTTTGAAACATCATAGATCTAGTAATTGGGCTACATCATTGATCACACTGACATCCATATAGATCCAAGAAAATTAAAGTATTCAAATATTGTCCTACTCCATGCAATCTCATATAATTGATGAGTTTTCTTTGGTTGGCTATCTTATACCACATGTTTGCCCTTAGTTTCTCACACATATCTTGGTATCTCATCTAGATAACATGTGTAAAATCCAAGTTTAATTAGACTCATGCATAATAGTGAAAATTTGAGGCATTCAAGGAACACCTCTACACAATGACTATTATCATAATGCCTGACATTATTCATTCCTTTAAAATTCACACTAAAGTGTCTTACTACATATTTAATGTAGTAATCATATAACATAGACATATAGTCACATTAGTGACAAGGTATAAAGTTACTCCACCTATGAAAAAGAACTATATGATATTGTGTAAGTAATTAAGAATAGTGCTACTACATTCTAGGGAAGGATACATTTTTTCATTCAGACCATAATCCACATTAATTCATGCAGGCATAGAGGATACAAGAGAATGTTCAACACATGAAATGGATGACTTACCTATATAAGTTCCATCTCATGATAAATCAAAAGAAAGGTAAGGATAATAAGGAAACAAATTATCTTAGTTGACCACCAGTTCATGTGTTCATCACAATGATGGACACGTCTGACTAAAACTTCATAGATTTATTATCCCTTTACTTATATGACTAGGAATTCATAATTAATTACACCAACCTCATTCAAGGTAAATAATTTTAGGATTTATACTTATCTGATCAACTTCTTTACAAGCTTGAACATATCTATGTTCCTATTGGCACACCTCACTAATGACTCATCTGTGAGGTGCATTATGCCAAGACTTTAAGACACTTCAATATGACAAAGACTCTAGCTAAATTATTGTCACACTTATATTAACCAAACATGTACATAGATGTAGAATTCCACATCAAGTCTTGAATTCCTTATTACATCACCAACCCACAAATAAGAATCTAGGACTTTACACACCTATACCACTTCCATCTAGAACATGAGAATCTATCAACATGGATTTCATGATTGAGTTACCTATGATGAGATGATAACATGATGCTATGTTAGTTGTAGTGGATAGGTTTTCTAAGATGTCTATCATGGTCTCTTTCAAGAAAGACATGGACATAGTTGGCACTATACAATATTTATTCAACCATGTTTGGGTTCATTTTGGGATTCTAACATCCATCATCTCCGATTGAGATCCATGAATTATAAGTCATTTCTAACAAGCATTTTTGGGACTTGATGGGTATGCAACTAGATCAGTCAATGGATTTCCATCCATAGATAGTTGGGTAAACTAAAGTGGTCAATTACATAGTTTTTCATCTTATATGAATGTAAAAACACACACATTATTGTAATTGGGATGATAATATATTGTACATTCAACATTCTTACAATAGAGCCCTTGACAACTCCATAGGTCATAGTTTATTATAGACATGTCTTGGGTTTCAATATTTGGTACCTCTAAACATATCCTCCCATGCACTAGCTAACATTGAGTCATGCACATAAGAATGGGAAGTGGACAAATTTAAAAAGTTTTTATGACACATCCAATATATTCATCAATAGGTTCAGCATATTCTCTCTTGTACCCAATTAAAGTATAAGGAGTGTCATGACACACATTACACACCTAATGCATTCTAAGTTAGTGATAAAGTTTGGTTACACCTTCATAAGGAATAATCCAAATTTCCACACCAAAAGATCAAGCCTATACACTATTGTCCTTATAATATTTTACACACATCTAGTGAGGACACTTTTGTTCTTGATTTGCCTCATACTTGGGCATGTGATGTAGGGGCATCCCTTAAGGACCACCCCCTCCGCCAAAAAAATAAAAATAAAATAAAATAAACAAATAAATAAATGTTGTTCAATTTTGTCTTAGATTGGTCTATAGGTGTATGAAAGTTGTTATAGGTTAGTTGAAGTCCATAGGAAGAGTCTAGTTGGTCTAAAGAGGCATAGAATTTGAATTATTCATTTTCCCACCAAAAACACCATTTGAAAATTTGAATGTGTCAAAGTCTTCTCTAAGGAATTTTGAGAAATTATATGAGGTGGAAAGATATGGTAAGTGTATCTAAGTGTTTAGGCATGGTAGGAGGTTTATAAATGCTCATGATTCAATTGTTATGTTGATATATAAGTCATATAGTAAAAATCAAGTCATAATGTAATTTGACAAGAAAAACACCTATGTGGGAAAAGTGATCAAGATTTAGTTTTAAAACTGATATAGAAATATAGGAGTATTGGAGTCAGTTGAGTAGTGTGATTCTCACAATCCATTCAAAGGATATGAATGGATAATGTATTTGATAATATAGTTATGAAGATATGATGATGTTTTGTAAAACCCTGCTATCATGAATGAATGAATTACAAACCCTATATAGTGGTCATTACTAATGTTGATTGTTGATTGCATAGTTTGATTAATGCAAGAATAGAATTTATCATTGTTTTCATATGTTATTGAAGGCTAGTGAATGTCTTATTGTGAAGAATCCTTGAAGGGATAAAGAATAGATAATGAACCCAATTGAAGGTGATAACAACCCATACCCTATTTGTGTATGTTGCTTGTTTACACACTATATTAGTCTTATTGTTATATGAGAGATGTGGATAGTTGTTTAAGTATGGTAAAGGTTCATGAATTTTTAAGCTTTAAAAAATAATAAAATATACTTGGCATTAGGTATTATAGATACAAACCCTGTTGAGGTTGATACAGGTTATTATTTGCTACTATATTTATCTTATTTCTATTTGAATGACATTGTCAATTATTTCATATGTGATTAGAAAAATTTATAATGTTTTCATAATGAATATTTTATCCAAGAAAATACAAAAAAAGAACCCTGATTAAGGAATACAGGCACAGTCCCTTATCTTGTGGAAGTTTTCCTATGTGCAGACTGAGTATTGGGATGATTATAAGGCAATATCAAAGATTTGAATTTAAAAATTTATATAGAATCTTTGTAAGTGTGTTTGAGTCTAATTAATGTTTCTAGAGTCTTATGTTGGGGCAAGAATGAAGTTTGACATATCAAACTTGAACACATACCTATATACAAACTTTTCTTGACACAGTCAAGAGGATTTTAGTGTGAAAAGGCATAATAGTGGATTGAAATACGACATCCAAGGATTGGATAATTTTTATGGAGTGAATATAGACCTAAATAACCAAATTTGTACTTTTTAAATTCATTATAACATTCATAGTGGGAAACTATAGTCTCTCAGCTGAGATAGTGACTTAGAAAAATGTCAAATAGGGTTTGGATGATATAGACCATTATAACCATCCAAATTTCATATAACTTGGTGAATAGATGAATTTTGGTATGGGTTAAAATATTTAGGATTTTATATAGTTATCCTATTCATTTATGTACACTTGGAGTGGTCTGTTTGAGAACTAGCCCTAATGATGCCTAAAAGGCCTAAATAGAGGTATAAAGAGGGATTTAATAGTGGTATAAAGATTGAATTTGATTATTAAAATTTGGGGGATAGTAATTTGATGGAAAAGAGTGTCTGTATCAAGAATTAGATTTCAAATTTGATAAGGTACAATTCCATATAGAAGTGAAATTGCTCAAAATAGGGCTAGTAGGAGTATGACAATTATATGCAGAGTGGAGTAAAGGGATACGTGGAGAGTTGATGAAATGGAAGAGAGGGTGATTAAACCCTTGATAAATAATTTTAAATAATTATGAATTATAAAATAAAGGTGAATTAGTAAACCATTATATGAAGAGTCAGTCTAAGAGTCCAATGCAAGGGAAGTGGAGTTAGAAATGAGGTTTAGAGTGATCTTTTGGTATATGCTCTGCATCATTTTGGTATTAGAGCTAAATAAAAATTCTTATGGATTGTGAATAATATTGACATTATGTGTTTTGAAGTGAAGTGCATGATAGGTAACTAGGTGTAGTTCTCTATGGAGAGAGCTAGTAGGGATGATGAGTTGGTCAAGAGTATGGTGGACCAAGTAACATAGTTGATTGATCCATTAGTTGTGAGGATGGAGGCTATTGAATATGTTCTTAGAAGGAGAGAATAAAGAGAAGAAAGATATGATAGGCAACAAGGTTATCTAGTAACTATGCAAGAAATGATGGAAGAGAAAATAAATGGAGAGGTGGTTTAAGAGAGACCAAAAGTGCATATAAAAGTTCAAGAAGGCATGGGGCAGCACCATGCAAGGTAGGTTAGACCATTGGTAGATGGAAGATTGAGGAGAGATGAAGGTATAATGAGACAACAACCAAGATAGAGATTTTAGGGGCAATGTTGGAGTTACCATAGAGGGGGACACAGGGTAACAAAGTGTCCAAGGAATATGAGCATCAATATGCAATAGTAGAAAGAGGTGAATAAGGAGAAAAGTCAAGATAAGAATGAGTCATTACTCATGAGGAGAGTTTTATTGAAGTAGAAGAAACCTAAGGAACCATCCCAAAGGATAAGTAAATTCATAAGTAAATGAAAGACAAGAGGTAAAGTATGTAATTTGGTGATTGATGGAGGTAGTACTAAAAATATAGTTTCTTTGGAGATGGTGCAGAAGTTGAGCTTGAAGAGAATCCACATCCAGAACCATACAAGGTTATATGGGTTTATAAAAGACACTAAATATTGTTAAGTGAGCAAATTTGGGTTTTGTTTCAAATATGAAGGTATAAAGATCAAGTTTTATTTAATATTTTGCCTATAGACATGTGCCATTTATTTTTAGGGAGACCATGATAGTTTTATAAACATGTCATCCTTGATGGTCATGTAAACACATATACCATTAAGCAAGATGGAAAGACATATAAACTTATACCAATGAAAGGTGAAGAAGATAGAAGAGATGAGAGAATCATGATGATGATGACAAGGAAATATTAGAGTCAAGTAATGGAGAATTTGGGTTTGGTTAAATCACCCAAAGAAGACAAGGTAAGTTGTGTTGAGATGATTGATATGAAACATTGTGAGTCCATAAAGGTGGACATAAAAGAGGTTAAGCAAGAATGTAACGTGGAATAAAGTAGTTTTCAAGAGAAGGAAGAAAGAATAGCACCAATAGGAGTGATTAATAGAGAAGAAAGTCAAGGCAAGCATGACAACCAAGTCTATGAAAGAGGAGACAACAAAATAGAGTTTGATATTGTAGATGAGTTGGAAAGGAAGTGGCTTGGGATTGACACCAAGAAAGTGAAGAGGAAGATAGAGATTGAGATGTATATGGAGTTATCTCAAGAAAGAGCCATGGAGGATCCAATATTTGTGTCTAATGAGTTTTTTGTGAACTAAATGTAGGTAGAGATTAGACAACTATAGAAGGAAGAGTAAATACATTCAAATGTTTGTAAAAAAGTGTTGAAAATGAAAAGAATGTCAAAGAATTGAGATATGTGTATAAGGTATATGAGAGAAATAAAGGAGATGAGACAATAAAAGAGAATATGTAGCTCTTAGAGATGCAAGAGATTAAGATCAGTCAAGATGTTAAAGATGTATAGTAGCAAATTAAAAATCTACACAAGAATGAAGTATGCAAAGAACAAGAAGAAGTGATGCATGAAGTAGAATGGATACTACAAAAAGCATGGGTAAAGGAGGAAGATTTCATACTTACATAAGTGGTTTAAGATGGGGTTAAAGAGAATATGGATCAATTTGAAGAAGAGAAAGAGTGGAATGTATATGCAATACAAGAAGAAGTTAGCAGTAGACATGATTTGTTAATAATTTAGTTTCTTATGTAGGTATACTATTGAATGAGATGAAGTAGATGAGGCTTATGTGTGGGGACCAAGGTCATGTACACCTATATGAGAGGTAAGTAGAAGTATACAATTTCAAAGAGGAGGTTCAATTCATTTAGGTAGCAACATACACCAAGTGGATCACTCAAGAACTTGTGGCAAAGCTTTTTCAGCTTGGTAGTATGATGTAGGTTGAGGACCCCAAAAAAAAATTGTTAAATTTTGTCTTAGATTGGTCTTTAGGTGTCTTAAATTTTTTATAGGTCATTTGAAGTCCATATCATTCTAGTTGGTCTAAAGAGGCATATAATTTTAATTATTCATTTTCTTGCCAAAAGAACCATTTGAAAAGTTGAACGTGTCAAAGTCTTGTCTAAGGAATTTTGAGAAATTCTATGAGGTGGAAATATATGGTAAGTGTATCTAAGTGTTTAGGCATGGTAGGAGGTTTATAAATTCTCATGATTCTATTTTTATGTTGATAGGTAAGTCATATAGTGAAAATCAAGTCATAATGTAATTTGATAGGAAAAACCCCTACGTGGGAAAAGTGATCAAGATTCAGTTACAAAACTGATATAGAAATATAGGAGTATTGAAGTTAGTTGAGGAGTGTGATTATCATAGTCAATTTGAAGGATTTGAATGGAGAATGTATTTGATAAGATAGTTATGAAGATATGATGATGTTTTGTAAAACCCTGCTATCATGAATGAATGAATTACAAACCCTATTTAGTGTTCATTACTAATGTTGATTATTGATTTCATAGTTTGATGGATTCAAGAATGGAATTTATAATTTATTTCATATGTGATTGAAGGCTAGTGAATGTGTTATTGTGATGAATCCTTGAAGGGATAAAAAATAGAGAATGAACCCAATTGAAGGTGATAACAACTCAACCCCTATTTATGCATGTTGCTTATTTATAGACTATATTAGTATTATTTTTATATGAAAGATGTGAATAGTTGTTTAAGTATGGTAAAGTTTATTTAATGTTAATTCATGAGTTTATAAGATTCAACAGATAAGAGCAGATACTTGGCATTAGGTATTATAGATATAGACACTACTGAGGTTGATACAACCTATTATTTATTACTATATTTGTCTTATTTATATTTAAATTACATTGGATAATGTTTCATAAATGATTATATAAATGTATAATGTTTCCATAATGCATATTTTCTCTAAGAAAATACAAGAAAAGAACCTTGATTAAGGAATACAAGCACAATCCCCTGTCTTGTGGAAGTTTTCCTTTTTACAGACTGAGTATTGAAATGCTTGTAAGGAAAGATCAAATATTTTAATTTAAAAAGTTGTAGAATGTATTTTTAAGTGTGTTTTATTATATTTAATATTTATATAGTCTTATGTTGGATCAAGAATGAAGTTTGAGATATCAAACCTGAACACAAACCTATATACAAACTTTTCTTGACACAGTTAAGAGGATTTTGGTGTGAAAAGGCATAATAGTGGATTGAACCGTGACATAAATGGATTGGATAAGTTGTATGGAGTGAATAAATACCAAAATAACCAAATTTGGTCTTTTGAAATTCATTATAACATTCATGGTGGGAAAATGTAGTCTCTCTTTTGAGATAATGACTTAGAAAACCTTAAACTAGGGTTTGGATGATATAGATCATTCTAACCATCCAAATTTCATAAAACTTGGTGAATAGATGAATTTTGGTGTGGGTGAAAATATTTAGGAGTTTATATAGTTATATTATACATTTATATACACCTGGAGTGGTCTATTTGATAACTATCCCTAAACATGCCTAAAAGGCCTAAACAAAGGTATAAAGAGGGATTTAACAGTGCTTTAAAGACTAAATTTGATTATGAAACTTTGGCGATAGTAATTTTATGGAAAAGTGTGTTTTTATAAGTAATTATATTTCAAATTTGATAAGGTAAAATTTTTTAGAGAAGGGAAAATGCTCAAAACAGGGCTAGTAGGAGTATGCCAATAGTATGCAAAGTGGAGTAAAGGGATAAGTGGAGAGTTGTATAGTGTTGGAGAGTTGATGAAAGGGAAAAGAGGGTGATGAAACACTTGAAAATAATTTTCAAAACATTATGGAGTAAAAAACTAAGGTGAATTAGCAAACCATTTTATGAAGAGTCAGTCTAAGAGTCCAATGCAAGGGAAGTGTAGTTAAAAACAAGGTTTAGAGTGATCTTTTGGTATATGCTCTACATCAACATGCACCCAATATTCAATGTGTAACTTATAAATCCTTACAATTTACCACTTATTGAGCTATTATTGACATAACATCTTTCTAATTTGGATAACGAACACTTGTGCCCCATAAAGAAGGACTATATCTTTGAAATGATAAATACATGCACCCACCATGGGACACATCAAAGTTTTTGAGTGGTTAAGGTTGGAAAATACACTGATCAAGCTAAGTGTTACACTTATAAATAAATTCACATTAAATTCCCTTAACTATGCACTAATGTAATGGAGACCATTGCTCTTCAAGAAAGCATGAATGATCCATGCACATCTATTACATAGTTAAACACACTCTTTATTTGTTATACTATCTAGAATTTACACCTATCATGTAATCATAGACACTCATTTTTCTAAATTTTGTTGAAAAACTTATGCAAAAGTCCCACACCTACTTTTAGAATTTCATGAATTGATCTCCTTAGATTAAAGCCTGTATACCTCACTATGCAACTCATAACTTGCAGTCCTACTCATCTCACTGACACTTATTCATAGAATTAATTTTTCATTTTTGACCCACTATAGCTTACCTATGTGTTATAAATCCCCAAACATGTGGCTAATTCAAATCACCCAACTAGCCATTATCACTAAGAGAGGATCTTGAGATCAGAAGTGGTTAGAGATAACCTAGACATTAACTGTTCTATCTCTTGCTAACTACCAAATTTTATAGGATCAATATGCCACCAACATCCCCATTAGTAACTACATAATAGTTATCATTGATCTTATATTATGAATTTTAAATATGTAACATATGCATCTGATCTAAGATAAACCCTTAGGAGTCTGGTAAATGTAATACATAGTCATAACATAGATAACTTGCTCTACACATCTACTCTATATAAATGCATTGTAGCATATTGTACTCTATTTCCATATTTTTTATTTTATGAGTAGAAGTTGAATTTAATAAAATAAATAATTTCACTCTATTTAATGTGTGTTTGATTATTCTATCTGAATACATTTATATGCATTCAATCTTCATAATGAAATTTGATTGTCCCTTACACACTCAATTTTGGGCCCCATGGTGTAGATCATGGAAAACAAAAAGCATATAGGTAATCTAATAAAGGAGTTATATATTCAACACATACTATTTTTACAATATCTATCTATCAAATGAATTATCAAGAGTTAAGAATACTTACCTTGGGAAAACCTGTTGAGTCTCAATCTCTCCCTTGGCCAATGGTGCTTTGTAAGAGGTTATTATGAATTTTTAAAGATCACACTATAGAAATCAAATCTAGGATAAAATATTCCTACTTTTAATCCAAGACTTCCCATAAGACAAGTAATCTTCTCTCCAAGGTAAATCCTATGTAATGGCTCCTTCAAATGTAGATTTAGCAAAATTATGAACTATAATGAATCTTCATCTCTATTGGATTGAAATGAGCATTGTATTTATAGTAATGGATAAGCCTTAACCCCTTATATAATTTAAACTAACAAGATCAGATAACACAATAATTTTTTTAATAAAATGTTATCATTAGGTATTGATTTAAGTCAGAAGCTAAATTGGTTACTATTTCTACGCTAGATTTTCGCTTTCACATTCAAAGAAGAAATCAAGAAACTAGAAGAATGGTCAAGGCTTGTATGTACCTGGATGTAGTCGTGTGCACCGTAATCCAGACAAAGTGAGAACTCCTCTTTGGCTGTGGAGGAATGACACCTGCAAAAGAAAGGGACTAAGACAAAGAAGATGTTAGATAAGGAGATGGTGGGTTGCCAAGCGAAATCTTGATCCCAAAAGCAAAAGCTTGAGAGATGTCAACCCACTAATTAATAAAAAGATTGTCTGATAAAGGACAGAAAGATAAAAGACTAAAAATGATAAAGATAGAATGAAAAGTGGAAGCAAATGCTTACCTGAGAGATGCTGTCAGCCTAGGCACAGTCGCCGGCGTCGGTGGTCCTACTGGTGTTGGTTGTAAATGATGCCAATGTCAGTTAGTCTGCCGACGTCGGTTGGGGAAGTGACCGGCATCGGTCAGGGCAGTAGCCTGTGGATGAGTTCTGGATAGGATTTGGTCTGTGGATGGGTCTGAGACAGAGTTTTGGGCTTGGTTGAATGGTCCAGGGGTCTGGGTCTAAGAGTCTAGTTTGTGTTAATAGTCTATGCAGAGGTTTTGGGCAGAGTTGTAGGGGCAATGGATAGAGTGTATGGTCAGATAGAGGATAGAGGCAGAGAAATGAGGATTTAGTTCTGGTCTCGTCTGGGCTGGGTGTGTTGAATCTAGTTCATAACTTAGAAGTAGATAACTAGAAAACACAATGAAAGCACAAACAAAATACCTACCTATGACTGGCAGAAGTAGTGCTGATGGTGCTGTTGATGAAGGCAGAGTCCCTGTGGTTGATGTAGAAAACTGATGTAGAGTCCCTGGAGAGTGTTGCTTAATCTGTACCTGCAGCCAAAGAGTTAGCAGTGGAAGAGAGAGGAGCCTAAGATTGATGGATTGATCGATTCCAGAGTCTGATGCGAGAGAGGGGACAAGAAAGATAACGGATGTGAAAAACCATTATGAAGGCTACTGATGCTGGCAATATCGCCGATGTCGGTCGACAGTTGACCGACGTCGGTGGCTGGAAAGTAGGAAAAAGGCTAAAAATAGCCTTTCGTCCATTTTCCCAATTGCCAAGTTAGCGAGTCCGAGGAAGAAATGGTCAAAGGTGGCTAAATAGATGCGAGAGGTTAAAGGGGAGAAGTTGGAATGGGAGTCTAAGCATTAAAATTGGCCATGTGGGGAGTAAGGGAATCCAAGAAGGGTATCCAAGGGTGGTGAGGTGGCAAGGGAGAGGGAAAATGGATTTTATTAATTTAAAATAGGATATTTATTTCAAATTAATAAAACATGGGTTAGGAGTGGTTAAGTAGACGAAGGGGACCAAGAGGGGGAAAAAGGACCAAGGGGTAGACTCAATTTCGGTGTCTACATTTGCCCTTTTTTGTCTTGTTGGTTGTTCTGGATGAACTACAAGACAAAAATAGGAGTGATTGCCCCAGGTGAGGGATAAGGTTGATTTCATCTTGTTGGTTGTTCAAGTGAACTTTAAGACAAAAATAGGAGGGTTGGGTTACCCCAAATATGGATGAGGTATTCCCCCTCAAAGTAGGAGTCGAAGAAAGGGAACCTAAAATCAGGTGCTAATTTGACAAAGAGTGGATGAAGATGGTGAAGATGGAGTGTGAACACTGCAAAAGTCGTGATTGCACGTATACCACTTCACGAGATGGTCAGGTCAAAGTGTCACAGGTCGAGGGTCGAGGAGTGCCAAAATTGAAATAACCGAGCCCCAACATTTAGTCGTCTACTGATTAGGTTATTCAATCTAAGCTAAAGCTCTAAATGGTTATCATGTTCTAGGTATCCCAGGCTTAGGAAGTGCTCCTGGAAACACAAAAATGTCACAAGTAGTGCGGATCAAGTGGCTTGCGATCCTATACTTGTGAGGGTCAAAAATAGTCTGTGCACAATTTTGCTAACCAGTCGTGAGGTAGCATACATGCAAAAACAACCAAGGCAAAGTCGTCTTGGAAATGGTCAGGGTCAAAGGAGATAGGCGTGATCTCTATGGTCATTGGTCGAGGTGGAGGAATGGATGAAAGGATGTGGCTGAGCTAACCTCATAACACTGAGTGCTGCCTACATAGCCCCTGTGTGAAGGGCCTCAGGCCAATGTAGTTCTCCCTAGAAGGGAGGAAGGGTCAAAGGGATGAAATTGGTCTTGGTCGAGGTCGAGGTCATGGTCAAAGAAGAGAAGGTTTGTCCATCATAGAGACGAACAAATAGAGGGTGGTCGAGCTAACCCCAAAAGACGTCACGTCATCTGAGTGCTACCTACATAGCCCAGATTGGAAGGGGCCTTAGACCAATGTAGTTCAGACAAAGGCTCTGAGTGGTAGATAGGTGGTCAAAGTGGTCGATAGATTGGTCTTGGTCATGATGAATGATGAGGGTAAAAAGATGATGTTGCAGCCTTTTCCATATTATGTGATGGTGTATTCTGCAACATTGGTCGAGGGGTCTTTCATCCCTAGCAATGTTCCATAGTCATGATGGATGTATGCTAAAATGAATTGAGGTCTATTTATGCTTCAACAAGTATTGGTTTATGATTAACATAAATTGTGTCGAGTCGATAGTTTCCATGTGTATTGGTGTCCATAGAAACTATGTGAAATGGACCAGGTCATGTCAATGGTCTGAAAATGTTTGATTGGTTTGGTTTGGGTTTGAGTTTGGATAGATAATGATTTGGTTGGAGGCATGACCAAGATGTGTCAAAAGCAAAAGGCGAATTGCTCTTTCATTGACAAGGACCAAAATGAGAGCATGAATAGGGGTTGTTTAGAAACAAAAGACCTGTTCATGCATTGCGTCGTTGACCAGTGGTTGTGTTAGAGTGGTAATCAAATCACTTGACGTTAAGTGAGCTCAAAATCCCTTGAGTATGTAGGGCTGATAGGTTTGATACTGAGATGGAAGGGGGAACCCTTTTTGGCAGGAACAACTCTTGCCCCTTTTATAGGTGACCCTGAAAACGACTATAGACAAGTCCATGACTCTAAAGTTTTGTCAGTCAGTTGTTCTTTTTTTTTTTTTTTTTAGGCAGATTGATCAATGTGGGAAGCCTGTGATGAGATATTGTCTTGCTTTGTGGTCATGTTGTGAAGCTGATCGATGCAGGAAGCTTCAGAGATAATGCTGTGTATGTAGCAAAATTTATGCATAGCCATCCTTCGAGGGAGTGGTCTATATTCTGATTTTGATGTTTTTGATATGACTTTGGCCTAGCTGTCCTTCGAGGGAGTAGTCTAGTAAATACATCAATGATGATGTAGCTGTCCTTCGAGGGAGCAGTCTACATTTATAGTTTTATGACCTTGGAATATGCATCCCATTTTTATATATATTTGATTGATTTGTTGACTGGACTTTTGGTCATGGACTTGACTATAGAGGTTTAGAGGGTTTCCATTTTATTAGGACAAAGCATTCATGCTTGCCAAAAGGGTTAGGATTGAGGGTTGAAAGGAGATAGGAATGACAGTGATAGGGACTGCTCAAGGGATCGAGCTCAAGTTAAACATCAAATGAATAATTACTTGACTAATAGTGGACTGGTCAAAGAGGCAAGACATAAAGGGCTCAGGTTCTGACAAAATCCTGACCCATGATTGTGTTACGATGTAAGGTCCGAGTCAATTGGGAGCAAACTTGCCCCATTTGCTTCGTTCCAAATTTGTCATATGTTGATTGATGTTGAAGGAGTTGGTCAATGTCTGGTCGAAGTTTGGGGTCGATGCTGAAGAAGTTGGTTGATATTTGATCAAGGTTTGATTGAGGTCGGTTTGAATGTTTGGTCGAAGATAGACTGAATGTTTGGTCGAGGTCGAGTTGACAGTCTGGTTGAGGTCAGGTTGAATGTTTAGGATTAAAAACATGATTGATATGTGGTCGAGACTGGGTTGAAAGGGTTGTCGAGGCTTGGATGAAAGTTGAATTCCCCCAGTAGCTAGGGAGAATGTTTGATAAATTGGTCAAGGTCGATTGAGGCTTGGTGGTCAGATTAACTGTGTTGATGTCAAATAAGGGAGTTAAAGGCAGAAAAGGGACCATAATCGGGCATGGAGATCCCAGTTTAGGTGACGAGGTTTGAGAATCATGGGTCAGTGTTGATGTTTTGTCAAAGGGGTGGTCAAGAGGATCCTTGATGAGAAGGGAATCCTTTCTCCGTTGTTGATGAATGATAGCTTTAAGAGCACAACAATGCTTAGTGTCATGTCCCAGAGTGTGATGATAATGACAGAATTTAGAGTTGTCAAACCAAGATGGTCTTGATCCGAGAGTTGATGAGTGGGGCGGTGTTGATGGTTTGTTGACGATGTGGTTGAGAAGAAGGGTGTCATTCCCCAAACATTGACGAATGATAACCTTGAGGGCACAACAATGCTCAGTGTCATGCCCAGGCATGCGATGATATGCACAAATGTGAGTGTCATCAAACCAGGGCAGTTTTGGTTCGAGGGATTGATATGGTCTAAGCAGTGGGAGATTGATACGAGAGGACTGCGACAATTGCCGTAATAGCAAGGCATAAGAACCTGCTAATGGGTCTAGATGTGTTGTTGCAGTGAGGGTTGGTGACTTTGGTTTGAGAGGCATTGGATGCATTGGTTGATGGTTTGGAGGAGATATATGTCTGATGGGTTGAGAGAGTAATGGAGGTGACTTGCCTCTGTGAAGTATGGGAGTAGGAAGCACCCCTATTAAAGTGGACGGATGCGGGCCCAAAATTGAAGGTAATGATGAAGGTGGGGGAGGAGCCCTCCGGTGTGGTTTAATGGCCTTCGTTGGTTTAGTGCGAGGGCCACTATTGTGCGAGGTGAGGTTAGATTCAGGCTTGAGTTTGGATGTGGATGGAGGCAAGTGAGATGTAGCAATCTCAGGCAAAGGGCAAGAGGAAACTGTGACTGAGTCTTCCTCGATCGAAATAGGTGAAGAGACTGGTTCTTCTCTTGGTGGAGAAGAAATAGGAGAGTATGGCTCTGTAGTCAGATAGAGCATAGGAATGGTCATGGTCTCGATGTGTGGTCTAGGCGTGGGGAATGTATGATCCCCCATTGATGACAAAAAGGATGAGGGTGAGGCAGCTAGTGTGGGTGCCATCAAAGCATCCTCTAATATGAGAGGGGTCAATGGAGGATTAATAGGAGAAGGAAGTTCTTCATCCTATGGAGGAGGTATAGGGGAAGGAGGGTCTTCCACCTGTGAAAGAGATTGGTCAGGGATAAGAGAAAAGATAGTGTCGACCGTGTGTATGTCATGGTCTTGAGGGTCATTGGTCATGGTCTGGACATTGTTTTGAGTAGGCAGGTGATTAGGAAAGGGTTGCTTGAAGATGTCGAGGTTTTGGTTGGCCAGAGAGTTTGGGTTATCCAAGATGAGATCCCCCTTGTCTAGCATGTCCTGGATGATATTTTTGAAGGTTTGACAGTGGTCTGTGTCATGGCCTTTGACACGGTGATAGTTGCAAAAGTGGTTTTCCCTGTACCATGCAGGGATAGGTGTTGAGGGGTTGAATTGATGTGGTCAGATTGAAGGGAGATTGAGGACCCCCTGCTTGACAAGTTTATCCAAGACAGAGGCATATGATTCTCTAATTGGAGTGAATTGACATTGTATAGATCGACGTTGGCTGTGTTTATTGATGTAGTCTGATGTTGAAGATGATGGTCGGTTGGTTATTGTTGAAGATGATGGTCTAAAGATGACAGTGTTTGCCAACCCCTTGGATTGGGAGTGGTCAGAAGAAGGTTTGGACGAAGAATGGTCATTAGATTTTGCATTGTTATTACACAATTTGACCTTATTTTCATTGATGGCACAGAGTTCAAGCTTTCTTGCCATGGTGAAAGCTTCATCGAAAGTGCGGAATGTCTAGATCTGCAAGGTAGAAGAGATGTGCCTAGCACATGCTCAAGAAAAGAGCTCAATGAGCTCAGGTTGAGGCAAGGAGAAGGAGAGCTGGTTAATCAGGCTTCTCCAACGGGCGACAAAATCAACTATGGATTCGTCGTCAAATTGCCTGATGGAGTAGAGGTCTATGATTGAGACTTGTTTGGTGATGTTGATAGAGAAATGGTCAAGAAATAATTGGGCGAGTTGAATGAATGAAAAGATAGAATGCCTGGTAAGAGAACTATACCAGTCAAGAGTGGGGCCAGAAAGGGACATAGGGAACATGCGTAAAAGCAACGCATCATCATGGGCAATAAGGTAGCAGGCATGTCTGAATGCCCGAAGATGTTGTTGCGGGTCTTCCTTACTCTGAAAGCAAGTAAATTTAGGAAGCTCCCACTGGTTGGGGTATGGTCAGATAGGGACGGAAGGATGGATGGGTTCATTGTAAATTTCCTCATATGACAGAGCATTGCTTGAACCAGAGATAGAGGTCTCGAGACTGGACATTTTATCCATCAGCATTTTGATGATGTCTGCTGACGGATTGACAGGTGGGGCACCGCCTAAGTTGTAGGGTACCTGGAAGGTGGTCAAAGAGGCGTATGACATACTTGGTTATGCTTGTGTAGGCACAACATAAGGGTAGTGTGTCATATGGATAGATGTCATGGTCAAAGGGGCTTGTGTCATGAAGTTAGAGGACATAAGTTGACTAGATACCGCCATAGGTGTTTGAGTGGAAGCACTGGTAAAAGGATAGGTTGTCACTCCCACGTGTATGGGTGCAAGAGTGGGTGAGGTCGAGATAACCAAGTTTTGGTAAGGTGTAGAACTTGATTGAATTGTATGCGGTTGAGGGGGCAATGACACCCCGATGGAGGTAGGTTCGAAAATAGATGAGGAGGCCAAACTTTGCATATTGGCCATGGTCGAGTGACTGGTCGAGATAATAGGTTGAGTCATGATGGGTTGGGTAGCAGATGACGTCGATGTCATTACTGTTGTGATGGAAAGGTCCTGCATTTGGTTTCTTGCGAGATAGTTTTGGAGGGCTTTGACGTTGAGGTCCAAAAATCTTTCAAAATCTTGGTCCCCTTTAGGGACGATGGGAGTTTGAGTCAGGGTCGGGTGAGTAGGAGTTCTTTCAGTCTCTGAGTGGAACTCCATTATAGGACTGGTTATGGATGGTGAAGGTGGAAGCGGTTGATGTCTAGCATGGTTAAGAAGAGCCTTGGTTTGACTGCGAGTCAGAACCATGCAAGGCAAGGAGGGGGGGCAGGTTTTAGAAACTATGTTTTTTCAGTTTCAAAAAATCAGAATGTAGTTTTTGGCAGAAAAAGGGTCAGTTTTAGGTTGCTATTTTGAAAAAAAAAGCTGTGATAGAGACCGACGTCGGTTTAAAAACTGATGTCGGTGATAAAAGATGGCCGACGTCGGTCAGAAAACCGATGCTGGTGAGGAATGTGGCCGACGTCGGTGGTAAAGCCGATGCCGGTCACTGTGGTTTCCAGAAACTCAGTGAATTTGAAGATTCTTGGAAAAAAAAGGAAGAAGAGCATCCTCACTAACTCAAACAAGCAGATAAGAATAGAGAAATAGAGATGGAGATAGGTAGACACTAAGCGTTAAATCCTAAGAATCAACTTTTATAATCTTGTGGCTTATGCCTTAAAGTGATGTTTAGGGAGGTTGGCTATTAGAAGGGTCCTAGAAGAGGTAGTCTAAAGATGGTCTCAGGTCTTGTTTAGGTGCTCAAGAAGTCTGTATTAGGTTCGGTATGTGGCCTGGTGCTAAGGAGCAAGCTCCCCTCACTTCACGAGCCCAGTGATGAGCTGGTCTCGCTTAGCCAAAATATACCTTGCCTAGAGATTATCCTCCGCCAGAGAATGAAGTGGGCTTTCCCCTTAGTGATGAAATCCAAGTGAGATTGCCAGGTAGGGGTAAGGTATCCGCTGGGGGATGAAATCCCTGTCGGGCCTTGTCTCAGGTATTATTTGATGTTTGATTTGTGCACGTGGTTTGGTTGTGTAACATCAAGTGGACTACGATTAATTCAATATGCGGTTATTAATTACTAAGTGTGGACTAAGAAATGCAAGCAAGCAGAAATGAATGCAAAGTGTTTTAAGCCCCAAGTCAAAATGTGAAGTTGGAATGAAAACAAGTTGAGAAAGGGTTTGAAGGATATGATTTTTAACTAGTCTAGAAGTGCAAGAAAAGAAAAGAAAAGTTCTTTTTACTCCTGCTTATGATGTCATTTAGAAGAGAAGAAGGAGGTGAAAAGGGAGAAACCTAATGCACCTAAATGAAAAAAGAAGGAAAGGAACCCAAGGAAGGCCCTAAGGGTCCCACCGAACGTGCCAGAATGTTTCTACGCTAGATTTTCACTTTCACATTCAAAGAAGAAATCAAGAAACTAGAAGAATGGTCAAGGCTTGTATGAACCTGGATGTAGTCGTGCGCACCGTAATCCAGATGAAGTGAGAACTCCTCTTTGGCTGTGGAGGAATGACACCTACAAAAGAAAGGGACTAAGACAAAGAAGACGTTAGATAAGGAGATGGTGGGTTGCCAAGCGAAAGCTTGATCTCAAAAGCAAAAGCTTGAGAGATGTCAACCCACTGATTAATAAAAAGATTATCTGATAAAGGATAGAAAGATAAAAGACTAAAAATGATAAAGATAGAATGAAAAGTGGAAGCAAATGCTTACCTGAAAGATGCTGTCGGCCTAGGCACAGTCACCGGCGTCGGTGGTCCTACCGGCATCGGTTGTAAATGATGCCAACATCGGTTAGTCTGCCGACATCGGTTGGAGAAGTGACTGGCGTCAGTCGGGGTAGTAGCCTGTGGATGAGTTTTGGATAGGATTTGGTCTGTGGATGGGTCTGAGACAGAGTTTTGGGCTTGGTTGAATGGTCCAAGGGTCTGGGTCTGAGAGTCTGGTTTATGCTAATAGTTTGTGCAGAGGTTTTGGGCAGAGTTGCAGGGGCGATGGATAGAGTGTATGGTCAGATAGAGGATAGAGGCAGAGAAATGAGGATTCAGGTCTGGTCTCGTCTGGGCTGGGTGTGTTGAATCTAGTTCATAACTTAGAAGCAGATAACTAGAAAACACAATGAAAGCACAAACAAAATACCTACCTGTGACTGGCAGAAGTAGTGCTGATGGTGATGTTGATGAAGGTAGAGTCCCTATGGTTGATGTAGAAAACTAATGTAGAGTCCCTGAAGAGTGTTGCTTCATCTGTACCTGCAGCCAAAGAGTTAGCAGTGGAAGAGAGAGGAGCCTAAGATTGACGGATTAATCGATTCTAGAGTCTGATGCGAGAGAGAGGCTAAAAAGGATAACGGATGCAAAAAACTGTTATGAAGGCTGCCGATGCCGGCAATATCACCGACGTCGGTCGACATTTGACCGAAGTCAGCGGCTGGAAAGCAGGAAAAAGGCTAAAAATAACCTTTCATCCATTTTCCCAACTGCTGAGTCAGCGAGTCTGAGGAAGAAATGGTCGAAGGTGGCTAAATAGATGCGAGAGGTTAAAGGGGAGAAGTTGGAATGGGAGTCTAAGCATTAAAATTGGCCATGTGGGGAGTAAGGGAATCCAAGAAGGGTATCCAAGGGTGGTGAGGTGGCAAGGGAGAGAGGGAAAATGGATTTTATTAATTTAAAATAGGATATTTGTTTCAAATTAATAAAACATGGGCTAGGAGTGGTTAAGTGGATGAAGGGGACCAAGAGGGGGAAAAAGGACCAAGGGGTAGACACGATTTCGGTGTCTACAGTTACATAACATGCACTTAATCTTTTATGAAAAGATTGACCTAGCTGAATTAGTAGGAAAAGAGGTTGTTTAATTAGTTAGGGGATATCTAAAAGGATAAATTATTAGGTAAATATGTAAAAATGGTTTAGGTTACTTGGGAAGTCAGATAGGCATGATTTTTAATGGGTTTAGGTAATGATAAATTTGAATAATAATCTCAAAAGCACTAATGGTCTACCCCCCACTTTTTTGATGCACCCTTTAAGGTGTGAACTCAGAGAGATAAAAAATCAATAGGTTATTACAAGAGAGAAAGCATTAGTAAATGATAAATTTTTAAAATATTATGTGTATACATATTCCCCACTTTAATCTCATCACATGTCATGTAGGTGTAATAGGGGTGGTACTTCAAGAAAAAAACATAGAACCACACAATGTTGAGCTAAGAATTTACAGTATAAAGAAAAAAGTAAATTAAAGTAAATAATTGATAGATACGTACCTTAATTTACATTTATGATGATTAAATAAGATCTACTTGAGAAGTATATGGAAGAGGTATCTAGTGTGAAAAATAAGAGAGACCCAAAAAATAAGATCAAATTCATTTTAAAAAAAAAAAAAAATGTGGTTAGTACCAAAAAATTCTCTAGGTTGTCAAGATTCTAGATTTTTTTTGGGTTTGTCAAAAGACTTAAAAAAATAAAGTTATATGAAAAATATGGAATTTATTAATATAATTTAAAACTTTATAATTTTCAAAATTTTAATATAAAAGAAATAAATAATTATTTGTTTGTGCATTTGTGATTACTCATGATTTAACTTTTCAGGAATTAATAAATGTGAATCCTAGATTGTTAAAGGGTTGATTATAGAGGGTAAATACAAATATATATTTAAAAATAGCTAATTAAATTGATTTACCCAAAATAATGAGTATAAGGATAAAATTTTCTTATCTAAAGTAAAATAAGTGTCCTTGGATGGTGATGACGCTAAAATAGGTCAGGAATATAACCTAGAGCCATTTCATTTTTTAAACTAGAGCCTTAAATGCCTTAGGACAGTAGCATGGTCAAAGAGACAATAACACACTATGCTAGTGTCTAAAGCACTGCACTAGTGTCCTTTCATGGATAGGGGTCCTAAGACTTTTGGGGATGATACGAGGGGACTTATGTGTTTTGTAGGTGTGCTCATGAACTTTTAATCATCCTTCTATGTTAATATTTTACTATTTATCCTTTAAAACCCTAATGAATACCTAAAAACATGAAATGCCAACATATTCAAGTGAAAAAGGAAAGGGAAAAGGTAGGTTGTGGGATGTTATGATTGTATGATGTAGAACCCTTACTATTCTGACTACTACCTACATTAACCCCAATGATAGGGATCTTCAATCATATGTAGTTCTCCCTTAGGGAACATGCATAATCAACATGCATGATATGCTAGAATGACTTTTTCTTAGGACCTTATTTGATCAAGTATGTAGATATTTGTGTGATATGAGTAATATGCATCATACTAAGCTATACCATTGACTAATTTTTATGTAATTATGTGCCAAAGTAGTAAGTTCTTGATGTAAAATGCCTTGTGAGGATATTTATATAATAAAATATTTAATTTTAATGTAAGACCCTTATTCCCAGGCTAACAAGGTGAAAAGATAAATAAAGCCATAATAAGAGACCAAAAGGAAGGGTAATGACCTAAAATAAACTAAAAATGTGATCATTGGACAATACCATTAAGGTGGACACTAGCACAATGCACTACTATCCAGGGCCATGCTATTGTCCTATAGGTAAAAAATGGGTAATGACTGAAGCAAATCTTATAGCCCCCCCTGTGACTAGGATTAACATGACATAAAACCACTAGAGGTGCAAAAATATGGGAAGACAAGCCATAATAATGAAAAAAACACAAAATTTACCATGCAAACAAG
>JARHVA010009258.1:55000-145000 GCA_037957365.1 Torreya grandis
CAGACATGTATATTGGATCATGAGTGTTATTTTTAAGTATCAATGTCATAAAAGTGTCATAATATATCTAAGTATAGATCATGTAACTATCACATTCACTATTTGAATCTTGATGGCATAGTAAACAAGTTACCATACCGCTCATACTATGTAGGTGTAGAAGTAGACTCTGGAATTGATATAGTTCATGGTGTACTAATAGTAGTTATAAGTGTAAATTTTTTAGCAAATAGACTAATAAGTTGTTGTACTAAAACTATGTTCTAATTTATATGATCTCTAGAAAATATCTTAATTAGTTATCATACTAAAACTATGTTCTAATTTATGTGAACTCTGGTATATATCTTAATCAATTGTCATACTAAAACTATGTTCTAATTTTTGTTATCTTTGGAAAATTATTAATTATTTATCATACTGACCTTGGTGATTGAGTTACTTTCCATTTTATTACCATACTATTTTAGGTAAGTTGATTTTTGTGAACTGGTTGTCATCTCTACTAAATATGTGGTGCATGAGATTTCACATAAATAGGTGTCCTATAAACCACATGGCTCATATGATGAGTAACTAATGGATCCTTTAAAAGAACATCCTAGGATAACTCACTCATATAGGAATGTGATCTAGGTGAGCATGGATAAGGAGATATCGATGCCCCCTACATGAATGTTATAATGCCTCTATCAATGTACTGATCAATATGATATCTAAGTATACAATAGTTGTTGTCCCAATGTCCATTGATTTTAAGATAATTTCAATATGGTTTATTCCTTATTTTATGAAATTAATGTGTTGGATGGTGATTAATAGGTGGAAGTGTAATCATCCCCCTATATAATAATGTAAATAAGATATCATGAGATCTATCTCTATATGAAAACTATATAGCCCCTCTGCTAGTGTTCCATGCTCTAATCACTATGGGAGATGCTATGTTAAGTGGATCTTTACCTTTGATGAGTATCTTGATTGGTTATTTCTATTCCAATTTTTCATTAATCATTGGTGAATTAGGTGCTCGTACCATATTGGATGACTATGACTGTGAGAGATCTAAATCCAAATCTATCTCTATATGTGTCTAAACTAGTCTCAACTTCTTCTATAATCTTAAAGCTATGTAACATAGATGAGATAATGATTTGGATGTCTCATATAATAATTTCTCTTTAAGAAGAAAAATGAGGCCTCTAGCAAAGGTGTATTATGCCTCTAAATCTATCGATTGGTATATCAACTATTTCGTACATGATTTGAATCATAATATGTAATCATTTACTATTTCTAATGTACCCTAGTGTAGTGAAGGAAACCTCTCATTTGTGACTTGAGGTCCCTTATTTTGTGTATAATTCATGATAATGACTTATTCTAATTCATTGTATGTATGTAGTGAACCACCGTGGAGTGAATGATGAAACTAATTTAAGGTCTCACCCTCTAGAGTCTTTGAAAATAACTATAAGAGAATTAAACTATGAGTGACATATGTCATAGCCTTTCTTTAAGCTTTGAGGTGCAAGTATGGGTCTCCATGTCCATTTAAATTAGGTAATATTAGTTTCTGAAACTACTTTGGTAAATTTTTATTGAATATTTTGTGCAGGATAAGATTGGCATAAATAGTACTATCATCAACCCAATGGTATTATGCTTTACTTTCCAAGGTGAGATGGTGTACTTATTGTTGTAAAGTACCCAAAACATACATAAACTAGATGACCTATTGTGAAGGTATATTAACATCATCAAAAGGTTTGTTTAAACTTTGAATCATATTATTTATTTTATACATTAGTACACTACATTGAGGAACATTGATAGAGATAATGGGATTACTCATCATAACCTTTGGAAGGGTGATATCTTGGACCTGGTGAGAGGGAAATTGGCTATCACCCTTGTGGAGGTTAGTATGAGAAATGGGTTCTACTGTAGTAAGGAGGGTGGAGGAGATTCATTGGTATCTATTATATTGTTAGTTGGTAAAGTAGTATCACATGCTAATGGAACAAGAGACATATTTTTATCATTTAAATGTAAACCATGTAAAATATGAACATGGGTATGAGTTCATAAAATTTTATCAGAAGACATATTATTGCTTGAATTAGTATTTAATAAATAATCAATTTCAACATGAGATATGGGTGAAGTAGAGATAAGACTAGACTCAATTTTATTTTCACTAAAGTCATAGTAGTCTTTGTTATTCCAAGTTTCATCAAAATTAGAATTTGCCTCACTTATAGAGGTAAGATTAGAGGAACTATCATTTTCATGCTCAATAAGAGGACAAGTAGAAGAAGATTTTATCTTTTTACTACTATGCAATGTATCTTCATGTGTAGGTAAAATGTAATGTGTATCTTCACTAGTTATGATTGGAATGCATGTGTTATCATTATTTTCAATAATGGAGTCAAGGGTAGAAGAAGTAGCGATCATGTTTTCATTTGACATATTATGACATGTAATAGGAGAGTTAGAAAGATTTGAAATATCTATATTTTGCAGGAAATCACTATGTTGAGATTGAAATGTAAAATAAGATGACAAAATAATATCATCTACTTTAGTTTGTCAATCTGAAAAAGGTGTAACATCATTTGTATTTAATTTTCTGAATTGAATTGGATGAGGTGAAGAAGATGCATCTAATTTATCCTCATTATCACTTTCATTGGCATGCTCATAATAATAATAATCATATCCATCATTACAATAAAAATAATCATCATTATAAATGAAATCATGCTAATTATCATGTGATAGTATACAATTTTGAGAACTAGTCCATTCATTTGTATAATTATGCAAAAATCTTATAAATTGGTCAATTGGGTGAGGGGTAAGAGGTTCTCTAGAAGTCATTTTAAACTTTCCACAAGAGAGAATGTAAAAAATTAACAATACGAAAACAATGGGGAAAATATAATCTAACATAGATATATTTGAAAATATGCTATATTATTAACCCTAAGTACAAAAAATTCAAAAAATGACTTGAAACCCTAAGGTTAATATTTGGATGTGTGAGGACCTAGTATACAAATCTAGGGTTTGAAGGGTTTGTTGGGAAAATTTAAAATATGTTAAATTAATGTAACCCTAATAGAGGACTAATATGGATCAGTTAGGATGTGAAAGAAATTAGGACAATTAGAATTTTGTAATCCCTAATTTGTTACACAAAATGGAGAAGGTAAACCCTAGGTGGAACTATGGTTGTTAAGAAATATTCAAAGTAAGTCAGGTTCACAAAATGATTTAACTTTATATGACTTAATAGATGTAAATCCTATATTGTTAAAGGGATGAGTACATAGGGTAAATACATACATACATACACACACACATACACACACACACACACACACACACACACACACACACACACACACACACACACACACACACACACACACACACACACACACACACACACACATAGATAATTAAATTGTTTTACCCAAAATAATGAGTGTAAGGAGAAGATTCACTTATCTAGAGTAAAATGAGTGTCCCTGGATGACGATGATGTTGAAATAGATTAGGAATATAGCTAGAGCCCTTTCATTTATGAAATTAGAGATTTTTCTACCTTAGGATAGTAACACAATTAGAGGGATAATAACACATTACACTAGTGTCCAAAAAACTATGATAGTGTCCTTTAAATAATATGGGACCTAAGACTTCTAGGGAAGCTATGAGGGGGATTTTGGGTTCTGTAGGTGTGCTCAAGAACTTTTGATGATCTTTTTGTGTCACTATTTGATTGTTTCTCCTTTAAAATCCTAATGAGTACCTACACACATGAAACAAAAATAAAATCAAATGCAAAAGGAAAGAGAAAATATGGGTTGTGGGATGTTACAATTATGTGATGTAGAACCCATGCTATTCTAATTACTACCTATATTCATCCCAATGATAGGGTCATAAATTACATGTAGTTATCTGTTAGGGAATGTGCATAATCAACATGCACGATATGATAGATTGAATTTTCCTTAGGCCCTTCTTTGATCATGTGTGTAGATCTATGTGTGATGTTGAGCAATATGTAGAGTGTTAAGCTATACCATTGATTGATTTTTATGTAATTATGTTCCAAAGTAGTATGTGCTAGATGTAAAATGCATTGTGAGTCCCTTTATATAGGAAGAGCTTATTCTTGTTCACAGTTCAACAAGGTGGAAAGATAGATAAAATCATAAGAAGAGACCAAAAGGAATTGTAAAGACCCAAAATGAGCTAAAAATCTGACTATTGGATAATAACACTGAGGTGGACACTAGCATGGTGCATTACTCTCTAGGGCCACTTTATTGTACTATAGGAAAAAAACTTGGTAATGACTAAAGAAAATAGGCCAAGGCCTCCTGTGACTAGATTGGCATGACATAAGACCATTAGATGTGAAAAAATGTGGGAAGACAAGCCATAATAAGGACTAAAAGACAAAAGAGACCATGCAAACAAGACCTCCATTCATTATTAATTACTTAATGTGAAAGAGCTACAAAAGACATATTACTTATGTTGCTTGACTAAATTAGGATGTGTAAAACTCACTATTAGAGTTTTGAGTATCCTAATGAGTATAAAGAGAGATGATGGTGTGATATCAAATAGGCAAACATGTTAGAGGATAGGTGATAGGATGTATTATAGTTGATATATAGATAGTCTAGGTATAAGATGAATAATTCATTTTTTTTAGAATTTTGGGATTAAAATGAAATAGGTTAGGAAAATTAGGTGTCAAGGTAAATATATGTAATAGAATTTTCCTTAAAAAATTTAGTAATAGAGTAAAAATTACAAGGGACAGTAGGTAGGAATCAAAGTTTGAAAAACTAGGTCTATGACATTAATGATGAGCTAGTAAAAATCACTGAGCAGTTTAAATGAGTTCGGCCTAACTGACTTAGTTAGTTTTGGTGATTTTTAATAGGTGGTAAAATCTATAATATGTGTTTAATATAGTTAAAATACAAAGGGTGGCCAACACATATGCCATGGCTGATGTATTTGGATGAATGGGTGGACAACGTGGTATAGATTGTGGTAGATGTAGTGGGTTTTAGGTAAGGTGGTTGATGGTGTGTACCATGACTAACTATGTGTAAAAATTAGGTGGATGACTTAGTATAAAAAGTGGTTGACCTAGTTGGATTACATATTGTTTATCAATGGCATATGCCCTAGATGATTGTGTATAAAGTTTAGGTGGTTGACATAGTATTAAATGTGGTTGATCTAGTAGGATATGAATAAATGTGTCATTGACTTAGTATAAAAACTAGCCGACATAGTTGGGAATGGTAAATAAAAGGAAAAAGAGGTTGATGAATTAGTTCATTACTTATATTTTTGCATTTTTAGATTATATTTTTTTATTATTTGGGATGGAGAGATGATACATGCTTTGTTGTTTGATATTTTACAAAGGGGATTGAGACTTTGGAGATTAGTGGATGTAGTTTGGTTAGCATATTTGCTTGAGAGATTGTCTACGATGGATCAAGATTAGTTGACTATCTTGGGTTTTGGAAGTATGATGGAGATGACACATATTTAACTTATTATGGAGTTAGTTTCCATATTCTTAGGAATATTAGATTGACTAAATAACACTTTTATGTAGGTAGTGGATGGGGATACCATTTAGGTGGGTATCACTATCGAGGATGTCCATGTTTTATTTAGACTCATAATTTTAGTCTTGTCTATGTCATGTGATACATAAAATTTAGATGTAGAGAGGTGAGCCTTAGTCTTACAGGTAACTAGCTCTGAAAGATATACTCAAGCTAGCTTATGAGTGTGACTATTTGATGTATATGTGTTATCTATTCTAAATATCTAAAATGACATTATTAGACTTGTCATAACTTGTGTGATTTATCATAAACTAGTTGTGAAGGTCCTATTAAATATTTTTGCATTATGCCCATCCATGTTGGAGTAGGGCACAATGTATGATTTGAGATATGTGATTTGGGTGTAGTTGGTTCTTGATTTGCATAGTATTTTATCATGAGGAAAAATGATGACGGGCCCTATTATTTTGTTGTGTAGCTTGATTTATGAGAGGTTTATGATGTATCAGTCTGTAGGGTTTCCTAATGTAGTGGACGGTGTACTATTACATGTGTGGTCATGGGAACATGATCATACATTATATGTTGTACCACATTCCCCAACATTATAGAATATCATATGGTGAGAAATTATTTGAAAATCATATCTGGGCACAATAGATACTTGGACTTCATGGATAAGTACGTTTCTAACACATGTGCATGTGAGGATTACATAACACTATCCTTGGTGGGTAAAGCCACATCCAATGCCTCATTTACCAGGATAATTTGGGTTGCCACACTTGACATATCATATAGTAGTGATGGAATATTATGAATCACATGTGAGGAAGCATTTTAGTGTGGGGGGTATGGGAGTACCAATATATATTCTTATCATATTCCATGCCAACCAAGTCATAGGGGATGATGACACTAATGAAATGATTAAATCCATTAACAACCATAAGAGTAGGAGATATGTATGTTACTGTACAAGAGTATATATTAGAGAAACCATAATGCTTACATAGATGAAGGTAAGTTATAATGTAGTCATGTACACAATCACAAGCACCACCGTAGGTTTCCCCATATGGAGATCAACATTGATATCTATAGGTAAATATATAAGGATATCCTTTAGCACAAAATATGTTGAGTTGGTTGATTTTGAGTTAGATTCATAGTGGACTACATCATGATCATGTGATTTAGCCTAGGAGTTATAAAGGTTTCACACCACCCTAGATCCATGATTCATAGGAGGTATTTGGTGGTCAAGCCAATGGGGCTACTATTGGTAAGCAATTTTTATTTTTTTGAGTTTGTAATAGATTGATATATATATGCTAGTTAAATGGAGTATTTTGGAGATATATATGTGTGATCTAATGTTCATTTGTTTTTTATTTTGTATATGTTATAATATAGGATAATAGGTGGTCATCCATGGTTTAGAGAGTGTATCATGATATATTGGATGATGTGTTACCTCAGTGTGATAAGACACAAATGATTGATCTAATGGTGATTTCAATTCTTATGTATCCCAGTTATTTCAGTTGGTTGGTATAGTAGCTCAAGATTTATGGAGATGATCTAATGTATCCCAAGTGATATTATCACCAGGTATCAGTGATGGGAAGCTATAGGCATGGAATTCATTATATATAGAGTGAGACATGCATTTGGAGATGGATAGATAGTTGGACCAAGTTCAAGTCCAAGTGGCCATTTTACAAGGATAGGTGTTAGGACTATAGACATGTAAAAAGTCACTTCAATGGACTATGTGTATAGGGTATTCATAGGCTTCTATTAGTAGTGTAACCTGTCCACAACTAGATAGGCAGGGTGGACCACATCTATAGAGTTATTATTGTAGGATGAGTTACCATGTGGTATTGTATCATACATTCTGAGACATATATATATATATATATATACATATATATTTGTGTGTGTGTGTGTGTGTGTGTGTGTGTTATTTTTTATGCCTCATATATGTTATGAATGTATTTAATTTATTTTTAGCATGTGTTGATCTTTATATGTGTTATGGAAAAATTTATGATGTATGTGTTATTATTTTCTAGAAAATATGAACAAATGCATGGTAAAAAAGAATGATAAAGAAATAAATTTAAAATGAGAAAACATATCAAAATGGGAAAATGAAAATTGTAAATGCATATCAAAATAGGAGGAAAGTGTAAATGAAAATTATAAGAAAGAAAAGATCCATGTAAGATAATAAATAAAGATGTGAAAAATAATAAATAATAATGAAAATGAAGATATGAAGATAAATAAATATTCAATGTAAGCAAAGTCAATAATATGTAAACAATGAAAAATAAATGTAAACAAGTATATGCAAACCAAAGTATGTGAATAAGAAATATCAATGTAAACAAAGTCAATGTAAACAAGTATATGCAAACCAAAGTATGTGAATAAATAATATCAATGTAAACCAAGTCCAAAATATGTAAATAAGCTAGATATGAAATGTGTGAAAATAAAAGTAGTAATAATAATGATAACCCAAACTTAGGGTTTGTGTTAGTCAATAATGTGAAATAGTAAAGTTATCCTATGACAAAATATGTTGTGAGGAAGGCCTAGTCCTATCCACAGTCTTACACTACAACTCACAAATGGATAACCAAGTGGTATTTTTTTGTATGGAAAATGGAAATTTTGTGAGGAAGGCTTGGTCTTATCCAAGGTCTTACACTACAACTCACAAAATGATTATTGAAAAGACATGAAAATGAAAATTGTTTAGAGAGAAAGGAATTTTGTAGGAAGGTCTAGTCCTATCCAAGTTCATACACTAAAAATCATAAAAGATTAACCAAAGAGATATATTCATCATATAAGTATTATGAATTAAGGGGAGTTTTTTAGGAATGATGTTATGAAAATAGGGAATGAAAATCTTGTACATCAATTTTTTAACAATCCTCAGTAAAAATGAGACATACTAAGCAAGTGTGCAAGTGCTTAATATTTTTTTTGACAACAAAGACTTAATATAATCTAACTAGTAACTGTAAATTAGTTAGATAATGAGTGAAGTGCCTAGATCATCCCATGAATGTTATTTATATAAAAAATTAAAATGAGCCTACCTCCCCATGATGTGTTCCCTGTTTCTTAGGACCCCTTACAGAGTCATCGATCTATTGCAAAGATTAGGTACTTACATGAGGAAGTAAGTGGCTCTAACTATAATAATGAGACATATTATCCTATTATACTATCTTAATGTACCCTAGTGGACCTTGAATCTATTTTAGGCCAACTATGGAGTTTTATACTCAACTAGAAATAGGAAAAGTGCCAAAGAAGTATCACATATTTTGGTGTGATTTTGACTTTTGAGTATTTGTTTTTTATTTTGATCATTGTCTTTTGTTCAAATGATTTGGATTTTAAATTTTATGGATTTTATTATTCCTCCTCAATAAGGATTCATAATAACCAAACATGAGTGATATAGATGACTAACACACAAAAGCTTATACTTTGGCTATAAGAGAGAAGTACTTAAAACTTATGTCAGATTAAAAAAATCTTAGACTTACCCCCAAGTAAATATGAATTATGAAGACTAACATTATGTGTGCTTCAGATGAGGGATATATAGGGAAAATGGGGATTATGAGAGATTCATGTAAATAATGGTACAATTATGAATATGATTTATAGTTGATCATAGGGAGAATAGGATAGTGTAAGGTGTAGTCTAAGTTCCATGTCACATAAATAACTATACTATTAAAAAATTTATCTAACATAAACATCCATATAAGGGAAAATCATCCTAAGATAGGGGAAAATAAGTGTTTACAATGTATTTAAATTAATATGAGTAAATCATGAAAATTAAATGTAGAAATATTTAAGAGTTATAAATCAAGAACCATTAATGTAAAATTAACTTTGTACAAATAGAGGAGAGAAACAAGATAACAAAAAATAAGTAGTGCATCATAAATTCTATAATGAGGTAAAAATATCAAAAATAAATTAGGTAAAAATATGAGGCATAATATGCCATATAAAAATAATGTGTTCATAAATACTGATAGACTTCATGGCATACATCATCAATAACATCTGATAAATCTTGATTTAACTGGAATCTAGCCTTGACCATAGTATCATCTATCTTCAAAAAAATACGTGCAAGGACTTTGCATTGCACTATTTCAATGGAGAATGTAGGTATGGTATAATAAGAGGCATGTGCATGTGGCATATCATGTGAAGGGTAATCAATGAGAGAAACTAGTGCAACCATGTGACTAAAATCCCTTGATCTCTGGGATGATGAAGGTGGAAAGGAAGGGGTAACCTTCACCTATGAACAAACCTAGGTATGTTGTTAAGAAGATGATGGTATAGGCTGTATAAAATCATAAAAGTTTTGTAATGTGATTCTAATTAATCAGTATGATGTGTTGTGAACTAATGCTAAAGGTAATAGACCTTCCCATATTTAAGGAAATGCTTTGGAAGAGGTAGACTCTTATTAGTAGACTATGCCTTCTCTAAATGAAGTTCATCAATATATTACCAAAGCTATCAATAATATGTATAGGTATGCATGGTTTTACCATAAAAATAACAAGGATGTCTAGGAGTAGCTGACTGTGGAGGTATAATATATGGAGTAGGAGTGGAATTAGATGTTTTTTGCTATGCTAAGAACCTCCAATATGCACAAAAACCCTTGGCCCAATGATCACCAAGCTTATGAAACTCAGAATATGGCTCATCTACTCATCATATAGGTAGATGATCAAGCTTATGAAAAGGTAATTTATCATCACCATCAGTAGTACAACTTAGAGTAGGGTATATGATAGGCTCAACAAATGTGATAGATGTGTGCAATGTATGTCGACATAATGTGTCTGACATCTTAAGAGGGACAAAGCTTGAAGGATCAAAAAACTTGGAAAAATATTATGGTCCCATCATGGTATGATCAAGAAGCATACCTTAAATAAGATCAATACTAATAAGGTGATAAATAGTGTGTGTGCACTCTATATCTGACCTATGAACATTAAGTGAAAAAGAGATAATTTTAAGTGCAAGAAAAGAAGAAGTAGCTACATAAATAAAACTAATACTATGAAAGGAGTATTGTAAATAAGAATGATATCTAAGTATTTATACATTTTTAGCTTGAGCAAAACCAACTAAAAAGGGTTATCTAATAAATATCCATCATCTTAATCAAGATTATGAATATCAATAGTGCAATCATCGATGATATTATTAGTCAAAGAAAGATGAGGAATAGATTGTTTAGTTTTGGTTAAAGTAATGAGAATCTCATAAATTGGCTTTTATCATGATTGAGGTCATAAAGGAGGTAATTGAGAAATTATGTGTTAAGGGAGATCATAAGTTTTTATTTTCAAACTGATCTCATTTGGTTTGTCATCATCAAAATTTAATAGGTTAGGTAGCATATTGCCCATAAGTTTGGGGTGGCCATTAAAGCATCTAGTAGAGTTAACAGGGTAGTTAAATTGTTGAGATTCATGAAAGGGAATGTTTTGTAAAGGTTCAAGGGTGGGAATTTTTAAAATACCACATTCTTGGAATTGTTCAAAATTATAAGGGTTTGTGTCTCCTTGAATCTAGTAGATAACACCATTATGAGGAAATTTAACACATTGACATGATGATGAGGCAATAATTCTCATGTAGTGTGTCCAAGGTCGACTGAGTAAGATGTTATATCATAATGAAAAGTTAAAGATCATGAATTTAATATGAACATTGATAAGAGGAGCCATGATAGGGATCTAAATGCATCCTAGAGCATGAATTTATCTTAAATCATAGCTTTGACATGTAATTTTGGTTGATTTTAGATTACATTCAAAATGAATGAGTGTTTTAATAAATTAAAGGGAGGCAACACAAGTGATAGAGCCTTCATCGATCAAATCACACTTGACTTATATATCACCAATTTGTATATTCATAAATAATAGAGAATCATCCAATTGAAGAAATATTTCATTAGGAATCATTGAATTAATAGTAAATTTGAGTTAGAGGGAAGTATATATGGTTTCATCAATGTGTATTTAAATTTATTTTCATTGTTGAAGAATACTAGATTCAAACTTAGACAAAGTGTCTTCATGCCCAATAGGTGGAGGTTGAGGAATGTTCATCTTGAATAAATTTTTAATTAAATGAATACAATGATGAGAAGCCCTCACGAGTTTGAGAAAAATAATTTTAGATGGGAGAATATAAAGTTTTGATATAGGATCGCATTCATCATATCTAGTTAGAGATGTGTTAGATAGAGGTACACAATGTTGATGTAATTCTATTGAAGAAAGGGTGAATTTGAATTGATGTTGAGAAGCAAGAGTTGATTGAGACTTAACGAATGTAGTTTTTCTAATTGTATCCAATTGAGTTGAATTAGGTAATTTTTGGGTGTCATGGTTAGGGTAATGTGTGGTTCTATAAAAGATTTTTTAGATGGTGAATAAGTTAAAAAATTAAGTGGACTTTTACGTAGGTTGGAGTGGGGAGGATTTTGTGATAAGTGAGGACTATAAGTTATAACAATGGAGAGTGAATGAGTATCCAAATGTGGTGTTTGATTAGAATTTTTTGGGATAGTGGATGAAGGATTAGGTCATGTTGATAGATTTGTGGGGATCATTATCATATGCCCAAGTTATGTAAAGTGAGATGGTTAATAATATTGGATAGTAAAAAAAGTGGGTAAGTTGTTATATCTATAATTTGGGTAAAGTTCAATATACGAAACTACTTTCCTTATATTTTTCATGTTGATAACATTATCATCATTAATATTGATGAAAGTTTTGATACTATTGGTAGTGAGAGGTTTAGTATTACTTGGTTGATTATTAGGAAGAGGGTCATTATAAATTATGAGATGAATATTAGCTTGATTAAGGGAATCATGTTTAATTTTGGTTTCTTAAACCATGGATGTTTCTTCATAAGCTTGTTGATGTTCATGAATTAAGGTTTTGTAATCAAAATTATGATCAAGAAGATATTCAAGCGTAAAGTTTCACAATAGATGACAAGTTTAATGAGAATTACCCCAACTTTCATGATACAAAAAAAACTTGTGTGGATCCTCCCAATGTTTGGTAGGGTTAGTATGGTCAAGATATCATGTTGAAGGCCTAGGAGTATGATTTTTAATTTATTCCATGGAAAGAGGTTTGTGAGAATCCATGTTGTTTAGTTAAGAAAATGTAGAACTAGGTTGTGGTAAAGGGGTGGTTGATAGTGGTTGTGAAAGAGTAACATTATTGGAATAATTTGGAGTAATAGTGTGAATAGAATCATTGTTATCTATAACACCATCATTGGTAGCATGTCATTTTTTATATTTCATAAGAATTCAAGTTCAATTAGGATGAGAAGGATAAAATTATCTTATGAAAAAATATCGACATTTGGATTGGTTGAGGGATTATTCCAAATATTTGGGAGAAAGGGTCCTAACATAATATTTTAATTTAGGATGAAGAGCATTGGTGAATAATTTGAAGAGTTTTTCTTTCAACATGTTATGTTAAGATTTAGTGGATAAGGCTTTCCATCATTTAATGAAAATTTACATAGTTTTAGATTATGATTGTTTATAGTTGATGAAGTGAGCTAAGCTATTTTAAGGAAGGTAATTATTTTGGAATTCTTGTACCATTTCATTAACTAAATATTCTAAATTGATATAGTGTGAGATTTGAGTTGATTATACAAATCCAAAGCATCACCCATGAATATTTTAGCTAATATCTTGGTGGAAATAAATGTATTGAGTTTAAACCAATCTTTATATAAGGTTTCAAAAGCTTTCAAATGAAAATCAAGATAAATGGACCCATTATAAGTGATAGTAGGAACAATGCCACCTATGTTTATGTTTTTAATTTGAGGGACTAAGGGTTCATTTTTTAGATATTTGATAGTCTTGTTGAGAAGTGGAGGTTTAGGTATAAGGTTACCTTATGAATATCTAAGTGGGGGTGGAGGCATTAGGATTTTTCACTCCCCATTGAATGGGTTGAATATGTTTTTTTTTAAAATTTCAAAAGTTAGTTTTGCATTTGTTTCATTTGATTTGTACTATTAGTTTGAAAAGTGGCCATTTGGTTCATTTATTCTAATAAAATTTGATTAGTGTTAATAGTGGCTTGACTAGTAGAAGTAACTTAAGATGCACTAGAGGTAGCATTAACTTGAATATGAACATGGGAACTTTGAGTGGGTCTATTTAAGGAAACCCTAATCATAGTAGTTGATATACTAGGCAAGGTTGAAGAAGTAGCATAGAAATTTTAAGGCATGGAAGAAGATGTGGGTATTGAAGAAGAAAGAATCATGGAAAAAATCATAGGGTGAATTGACCCAAGGCTTGTAGATAAATTACGCATAGGTAAATGTGGACAATCTAGGTAAGGTCCCATCATGAGATTATAGATGGTCATGGGATCCTTTTCTTGATTTTGGGGGTTTTTGTTGATGAAGAGGATCATTTCAAAAATATATTCAAGATCACTCTCATCCTTGATAATAGGTATTTTTTGAGGATAGTTAAGTGGATCCAAAGTTTTGAGATGAGGTGACCCATAGTTTTTGGTTCTAGTGGCTACATAGATAACACTAACATTGGATTTTCTATGGAAGTATAGGGAAAGTGAGAATGAGGATGCTAAATAGGGTTAGTTAAAGTCATCATATTATTTTGAGTTTGTATTTCAATTTCATAAAAAATATATTGCATGGTGAAAAGTGAAGATAGAAGTAGAAATATGAAAACCTACTAAGTTTAGCTAGTTGAATTAGTTTTATAGGAATATAAAAAGTTTGGACAAACTACTAAGTTGAGTTGGTCAACTTAGGTAGACATGAAATTTTTTTATAGAAAGATTACTAACTCAAGCTAGTTGACTTAGTTTCACAAGAAAAAATAGATAAAGTTTGGATAAATAACTAGGTTGAGTTGGTCGACTTAGTTATATAGGTAGGAAAATATAATTTTTTTAAAAGCCTACTAAGCCAAGTTAATTGACTTAGTTATACTAGAAATAAAATACAAAAGTTTTTGAAGCCTACTAAGTTGAGTTGGTCAACTTAGTTACACATGTAGAAAATAGGCAGTGTGAAAATCCTAATAAGTTGAGTTGGTCAACTTAGTTGTATAGTTAGGAAAAAATATATTTTTTGAAATCCTACTAAGTTGAGCTAGTTGATTTAATTGTATAGGCAATAAAATACAATAGTTTTAAAAGTTTAGTAAGTTGAGTTGGTCGACTTAGTTGTACAAACAAGAAATAGACAGTGTGAAAATATTACTAAGTCAGGTTGGTCGACTTAGTTATATAGGTGAAAAATATCAAATTGTACAAAATTATGCTTATCAATTTAGTTGAATCTAAAAAAATTGAATAATAATTTGAACTATATAGTTTTTAAGGCATAATATTGAAATATCTACCAGACAACACATAACTGTATTAACACTAGTCAATACAATCTATAATATAATAGAAAATAATAGGCAATAAGCAAAATATATATTCTTATAACTACTGATGATAACTAAATATCTAAAAATAAGATCAAAAAGTTATACTAAAATGTTTTGATTGATTTTTAGGCTTCCAAAGATACTTGATTATCCATTGTATAGTGATGACTTAACGTTTTAGAGTGCTAACTATGGAGGAAGTATCATTCCCATATCCACTAAACCTAGTTTCAAGGGTAATCTAGAAGTAACTTGTCGATGTTAACTACTAACTGATGCAAAAAAATATCAAAAAAATGGCCAGATTCTTAAGGTTAAATTCAAAGGGAAATACTAGGCATTTATAAAACACCGTGAGGTACGTGGAAACTAAAGATCATGTTTAGCTCTACACTATGGTTATAAGTATTGGGAAAATCCCCTCACTCCATGATATCTATAAAAAATAGATAAGGACCATAAATATAGTGTCACATAACCCTTCATAATAGTAGCTAAGTAGTTTTAAAACTACCATTACATGGTTTAAAGGAAAATCAAGACAAAGTGAAAATAAAGGTGAAAACCAATAGTTGAAAACCAATTTGTAGTTTTAAAAAGTAAATAAATAGTTAACCAAATATTTTCAAAGAAAATGTGAGACTAATTACTAAGAAATAAAAGTGAATTGCCTTGATTATGTTGAAAGTAAGAGGTAGAGAATAAGATTAGCTAGGTCAATCTAGTTAACAAATAGAATAGAACTTAGTCAAACAAATAGATCTAGTCTATTATGAAAAAAAGTTAGAAAAACACAATTGGATAGGTCAACTTAGTTTATTTGGTAGAGTAGAAAAACTCACAACTTAATTGATTGTGTGATATAGTTATGTAGGTTTGAAAAACTAGTAGAGACAATCTAAAAATTGAAATGCTGAATAATTTTGATGAAAGATAGAAATGAAAATTTGAAGCAATTGAAAAAAATATAAATATGTAGATTTTTTAGAGTGAACTTGAAAAATATAACTAGGTCAACCAAGTTGACTGAAATTACTAAAAATTTGATTGCTAACCGTATTATCTAAACCTGTAGAACCAAAAATATGAAAAACATATAGGTTAAACAAGATCAACCAGGTTGACTTAGTCTATAGATAGATAAGATAAATTAAAAGTGGTAAAATGAAACTAGATCAACCAACATAATCTAGTTTTATAAAATATGAAAAGTAAAAACTACTAAACTGAATTAGGTCAACCAACTCAATATATTTGATTGTAAGTGAAAATATAAAAAATAGGAAAATGATTGAACATGACTCAATTTTTTAGAAATAAAACCCTAAAAATTAAATGAAAAAACTAAATTGACTAGCTTGATCTAGTTAACTTTAGATCTTAGATCTACAAATAGAGAAATAGACTAGACCGACTAACATGATCTAGTTGAATATAGAAACAAAACTTGTAAACAAATGACAAAATAAGGTTAACCAGTGTGACCTAGTTTATTATGGATCCTGAATCTACAGACAAAGGTTAAGTGAAAAATTAAAAAAAATGTAAGGGTTAGATTCACGTTAGGTTCATTATAATGTATGCAATAAATTAAGATAGATCTATAACTTATATGACTTAGTAAAATCCAAGATCGGATAAGATAATAAACTAACATGTGTTAAAATACTATATCCAAGATCGGATAAGATAATAAACTAACATGTGTTAAAATACTATTTATATCAAGAGCATAACCAAGTTAGATCTACCAAACCTAACCAAAGGATATCCTACCACATAACATAAAAGAAGAGGGTTCTAAATCTTATAGGAAAATGACACTATGTAATAACCTTAGTTAGGTATAAATACATAAAATAAAGCTAATGTAATACTCACCAAGGCTTGTGATACAAAAGGGATGATTAAAAATAAATAAATAATCAAGGGATCATGGTAGGAAAATGGGGGCCTAGATCACCTAAAGTGGAAGATGGAAAGTAAATAAAACCCTAGATCTACATTAAGTTTAAGCATAGAGGTAATCTAAGTAAGGAGTTATACATTAAACACATATTACTTATACAATATCTATCTATCAAATGAAATAACAAGAGTTAGTAATACTTACCTTGGGTGAACCTGTCGAATCTCAATCTCTCCCTTAGCCAATGGTTTTTTTAAATAAGTGGTTGTGGCTTTGTAAACATGACACTATATAAATTAGATCTAGGATAAAATACTCCTATTTTACATCCAAGACTTCTCACAAGACACGTAATCCTCTCTCCTAGGCAAATCCTAAGCAATGGCTCCTTCAAATGTAGATTTAGTAGAATTATGAACTATAATGATGTGAAAATGAAAGTTACTCTATATTGGATTTAAATGAGCCTTGTATTTATATCAATGGATAAGCCTTAACCCATTCTATAATTTTAGCTAACAAGATTGGCCAACACAATCTAGTTTGTTAAATAATGTGACCATTATGCATCAAACTAATTCATCTAGGTCAAATTAGTTCCATAACATGTGCTTAATATTTTATAACAAGATCAACCTAGATGACTTAGTAAGAAAAGAGGGTGTTTGATTTGTTAGGGGATATTTGAAAGGATAAATGCTTAGGGAAATATGTAAATTAGGTTTAGATTACTTGAGGAGTTAGATAAGTAAGATTTATAATAGGTTTAAGGAATGCTATAGTTGAACAAAAATATTGTGAAGAAAAAATGGTCTACCCACCCCTTTCCTAGTGCACCTTTTGAGGCATGTAATTAGAGAGATCAAAACTTGATATGTTTTTGCAAGAGACAAAGCTTTAGTAAATGATAAAGTCAACAAATATTGTGTGTATACATATGGCACCATAAGCTAAACAACCATGTATTTATGCATATAATGTCATGATCATGATGCACAAAATCACTCAAATTAATTAAATATAAATTGACTTGGACACAATAAGACCATGGCTTAGACTAGAGGATCCTTGACATAACTAATGCATGACATGTTAAAACACAATCACTACACTTATTGAAACATGAAATATAACAATCAATATGACACATATCAATGTGCACAAAATATAATATTTATCAATAGTCACTCATAGATCACATAATTTACCACTCAATGGTCACACATGAAACATGTAATGCCACACATAATAATAATTAAAAAATCAATGATCACACCATGTAAAAATCATCAACATAAAATACACATTAAAAAAATAATGGAACAATCAAGTAATGCCATCATCGAAGCATGGAAAATATAATATCCATGGTGTATAACACCCTAAATAGTACATGCAAGAGGAAGTCATGTCTAACCAATCTAAGTATGAAGGTAATCCTTGGGTGTAAGGAATAGCCCACATCTATATGTCCATGCATCTTATGTAACCTACATATCCCATATCACACTCATGTATACCATGAAATGAATATGTGTAGAGAATAGATAAGTACTTTACCATGTATATATAATAAATAACATCAATTAGTCATTATCTAGAAAAATATGTCATGCATAAGTCTTATTTTTTTAATATCTTTATTTTTAATTTTTTTTTTGTATATATATTTTTGAATATGAGATGTTTAAATGTAAAATTGACACAAATGTATAATGTTCATAGGTTTCTTCAGAGTTTTTTCAACTGAATCCAAATGATAAACCCTTGTGCTTGACATCTCTATAATAAAAATTAGCCATGCCAATTTAGTTTGAGCTTGCTTTTAATTTATTTATTTGC
The DNA here is from genome assembly GCA_037957365.1 of Torreya grandis. NCBI lineage: Eukaryota > Viridiplantae > Streptophyta > Pinopsida > Cupressales > Taxaceae > Torreya > Torreya grandis. The sequence continues at coordinate 73,932 of JARHVA010009258.1, forward strand.
AATGGTATTATTTTTATTTTATTTTAGAACCAAGTCACCAATTTTGAATTATCATTTTAAAATATATTTTTTATATGCTTTCTTAATACAATTATTATATATTTTGAGATGTTTAGTAACATATATTCATTTGCATTCTAACCTTTCTAATGCATGCAATCATTTTTCATGATAATCATTATCCTTGATTATATCCTTAAGAGAAACACTCAAGGATGGTATCTCTAGTTCCAAAAAAAAAAAATTATGCACCATAAACAAGATAATAAGGAGTATACCCCATGTGCATGTAAACACTTATGTGATAAGCCCATAAAGCATAAATAATCTGATTACATACCAATCCTTCCCATGTTTTTAAATTTTTCACTTAATATTTTAGAAATTATCTTATTCATTTCCTTTTCTTAACCATTTCCTTTTGATAATAAGGAGTGAAAATGTATGATATATCTTGTACTTAGCACAAAAACTATTAACAATTTTATTTTTGAATGACAACCCATTATTTGTTATGATAGCTAATAGGAGACCAAATCATAAATTGACATTTGTCATTATAAATTATCATATGTACCTCTATATAGTTTATTATAGTGGTATGACCTCAACCTATTTTTAAAACTATTTTATAGCTATAATGATGAACTTATGACCCTCTAGTGATTATGGATTTATCTTTCCTATCAAGTCAAATCCCTAAATATAAATTGACCATGGTGATATAATAGGTTTTAAATCATGGGATGATGCATGATTGAAATTTATATGGTGTTGTAATTGTATGCATAGTATTGTATGTTATTGATATTCTCACTTGATCATAGGTCAATAGTAACCCATCCTTAAATATTTAGAAGACATTTCCTTTCTACTAAAGTGTCTCTCACTTCACTATTTTTACCTTTCATAGAGCTAGCTTAGCCTCCTCATGGATAAGAATCAACAAAAACATACTTAAAATGATCATTTGAATAGATTCACTCTAATTATAATATATAAAATTTCTTCTCATTTCAATTTTCATTTTTCATTATGTGAAAAATTATCTAGGGTAATAACGTTATACAAGAAATGATAGATACTGCTATACCATTTTGAATTGATTCCACTTCATGTAACAATAAATAACATTAAGGTATCTAAGTTTTCTATCATAATCAATGGTTTTTTTAGATGTAATATAATCGAAAATACCTTATTCATTAGTGATGATAATAGGAATGAGAGAAGTTGAACTAGACATAACATCAACACAATGATTGTTTTTTCAAGGTATGTTCTCAATTTTAATGTTATCAAAATATTTAATTAAACATTATATCATATATTTTTAGGGGATGAAATTTTCTTATTTTATGTGATAAACAAATAAAACTTGATTGACTATAAGTTTAGAATCACCATACAATCTAACATATTTTATTTGTAATGTACATGCAACATATAATCCTAAAATCAAAGCCTCATATTCTACCATGTTATTTTAGTATGATAACCCTAAGCAATATGAGAATGTCATAGTTTGTCCCTAAGAAATGATTATTACTATTCCTATTTTAGTGCATGAGTGTATTTATATCCATTGAAGTACATTGTCCAAGTGTCAACATCAATACGATATGAAGTAAAATATTCTTAAAAAGTATCATTAATTGGTGTTGTTTTGAGTAGTAATGCTATGACTATTTGATTTTTAATTACTCATCCTTTTATGTTTTTTTAAAATATGTAATTTAAGTCAAATTCCATATGTAACATCACCCACTTAGCTATGTGTCCTAAAAACTATGTTTTTTAATGAGACACTTTAGTTGATCAACCTTTGCATTGATATGTGCTTCATTATTAAACATGAAGTATTGAAGATTTTATGTTGTTAAAATAATGAATAGATATAAAATTTACATTACATTATAATATTTCACAATACGCAAGTGTACAAATGACACAATATATTGCACATTCATTATGATTATCACATAATGTGCCAAAAAAATCCTCATGCATGACTTTTTATATAAATATATAATAAAAAATCCTTATCCAAAATTAGAGGCATAAGGATTTGTGGATTAAGTAATTATTCCTTGATTACACCAAATTATTTGATGATTATCGTCACATTTAAACTTCATATATTTTCTTATCAATGGTGTCAATGGTTGTGTCTTATCAGCTAATTGAGTCACAAAACATCTGATTGCATGATTTCTTCCTTGTAAATACCTTAATTTATTTAATCCCTTGGGTGGAGGCATGTCCATAATAAAATTTATTTTATTTGGATAAAATTATATACTTCCATAGGATATGATATAACCTAACAACTTTCCTTGAAGATACCTCAAATACACATATATTCAAGTTTAAGCATAAATTTCATTTGCGTAAATGTTCAAATATTTATTGTAAGTCTATTACATGGTCTTGTTAGAGTTTATATTTTTCAAGTAAGTCATCAAAATATTGTTCCATTGTTTTATGAATAAAATCTTAAAAAATGTGCATCATGGAACTTTGTTAATTAGTTCTTACATTCTTCAATTTGAAGGGCATGACCACATAACAAAATGTTCTTCATGGTGTTATAAATGTAGTCATAATAACCATCATAAATTATAACATTTCATGGCTAGTTATAGAGTTCAAAATCATATCAATGTTTGGTAATTAGAAATCAGCCTTGGGTCAAACATTGTTCATATCTCAAAAGTTTTTATAAACATTAATTTTTCATTAGGCTTGGAGACCTAAAAAATATTAGAGACATACTTTGGGAAATCAGTTGATATAATAAACATAATATCAAGTAGCCTTTAAATTTCATATTTAACTAGCAATAATACTTTTGGATGCATCATTTTTATTTTTTTATTAATTATATTTTCATTAGGGTTGATAAATATATTATATAATGCAATTGTAGGATAAATTCTTAGAATTTATCAATATGACCAAGAAAATAACTAAAGGAAATTATATATTTACTAAATGAAATATGTACCCTCATCATCCTTGAGCATGTCTTCAAGAAGGACCGGTATTGGATATTTATCTATTCTATAAATGAATTCAACTATTTATTTAAACAATAACACTGAGTGATCTTACACATATAGTGTAGTAGGAACTGTATCATGGCCATTTAGTTGGACATTTTCATGTGAGTGTTTAGTCTCTTTGAAACATGCATGAGAATTTATTGTAGAAGGAAACCTTTTCTTATGATATAAGGAAGGGATATATTTAAATGCCCCTAAACATTCCATGAGATACTGATCATTAGAAAAATAATCTAATGTCCAAATTTATATAAATATTGTATCATCAATGGGGTTGGGATATACCAATTGTGTTGATACATGATGTAATTTTTGTGTAGGGTTAAGTGTTGATTTAAGGAAGTGCATATAAATATTCATTTTATTTATGTCACTATCCTCATTAACATTTGAATCATAATTATATCCAAGGCCTTATCTACCTATATAATCAAATATGGACACATGGTTAATAATGCCTTGTGCTTGCTGTCCCAATCCTTGCCCATTATGATACAAATTTTAAGGATATTTTAATCCAAAACCACATTAAATTAAATATATTTCTTATGGTAGAAGGGTAATCATATTAAATACCTATGTTTTCATGTTGTTATTAAAAATGGGATGACTCAACTCTTGGTGACAAGGCTATATATGCAGTATGTATTTTTTGATAGATCAAGTCATTATGAAATACTTGAAGGGTACTTGATCCATAAGGAAAGTATATATATATCCTTGATGACTAAAATTGATACATGCATGAAAATTAGAAGCAATTAAACTTATGTCATGAATCTTACATCTACCCAATAAAATATTATTATTAGGATCATTGGGCATAACCTATAATATAGTTATTATTATTGGACCCATAGTGGTATTTAATGTAATTTATCCTAGTACTTTTTATGGTATGTTATTGAATCCATGAATATTCATATGAGAGTAAGAAGTATCTTTGGGTCCTATACTAAGTAGATAAAGGGAAGATATACTAAAAATATTAATTTTCGATCCATTATCCACCAAAACCTATTTAAACCCCTTATTTAAGATTTGCACTTGAATGTACAAAGGGATATATTGACTAATCATGTGTCTAGAAGGTAAGTCTCCTTTCTAAAAATAAATATTATCCTCACTCCATCAAATATAATCATAATAAATGTAATACAATTTGGTTTCACATCATGTGGTAAGGTTATATCACGTAATGCCACATGAAGAATATTATTATAAAGATTTTTTTTGAAACAAATCTAATACAAAGATCTTAACTGGATTATTATTAAATTGATCAATAATATCATACTATTTATTTTTCATTAGATGGCGCCATAGGAGGGGAGGAATATTAGGAGGGAAATTTTAACTATCTCCACTTTATGATACAAGATGATGTACCCTACCTCTTCATGTTTTGATAACATGGACCTCAACATTTAATATAAGCCTAAGGTTAATAATGGGGGTGAAATGGTAGCCATCACTATGTTGAACTCTAGGGGGAGGAATGAAAGGAGTGATACATGACATTTTATTCAAGTGGTAGCTGAAAGCATCTTAGATTGGATATTTAAAAAATATGTATTACTAAAGAGATCTAAGGATTATTCACCATTAAAATCAATGCTAATTTTTTTGCACATAAAATTAACCCATTTCATTACAATATTTTGAAACATATTACATATTTCAAAAAAATAATATATAGTTATGAGAATCATAGCTTGAATATGAAAATATAAATTATATAAATCCATTATATCCATGATTTACTTATGCGAATAAGGGGAAATCAAAATTCATAGAAATGTGAAAACCTAAGAAATAAATCTTAAACCCTTAGGGAAACCTAAGATTTGTCATGCTCAAGAGAAAGGTTAGGTTCACCATAATGTTTTAACTTATTTTGGGTTTAATGATCTGAATAAGTATAAAACTATTGAAATATAAATTTGATTAAGATATATCATTCACCATATAAATATACATGTTAAAAAACTATTTATTATGATAAATATGGAAATGATAAAAGGATAAGGCACTTAGCTAATTTTTGTTATGTTTTTTCACTATCTATCTATATTCATCTGATATTCTTTGAAAGAGATTTGTGGTCATTTAACTCAAGAAATTGGCTATGATAATTTTAAAAAATGTTTCAGTTAGAGTGTAAACACTTACACCAACCAAATTTATCCTCTATTTTATAGAAGTGTCCTTTTGTGATTTAATTATCTATTCTATGATATATTATTGTGCCTACCTACCAATAATTCTTATGTAATTATTGATCCTTAGTCTTTTGTACATATTCTAAATTTTCCCTCCATTTCCTTGAAATACTATCTCTAATTTTGACACTTTTATCAATATATAATAACAAGTTATAAATATGGTTTGGATAACCCCAACCACACCCCCTGAGTGGTTGAGCCTTGCTTACATTCCAATACTCTAAAGATAGATAAATCAACATGTAGTTATCCCATCAATATCTATGTGTTCTCAATAGTGTTTCATTATAATGTAATGCATAATTTTGGATTTTGGTACTTGAAAACATACAACTTTGACATTAAAATTAGTGTATTCAAGCTTGGATATTTGAACTATTCCTTTGAGAGTTTTTATATTTGGGTAATTTTGGACAATGTCTCAAGGATGTGCAAATGTGTTTCTCAATGTGCAAGTGGTTTTCAAGTTGTGACTAAGTGAATAGTACTTTAGATATATATATATATATATATATATATATATATATATATATATATATATGAATATTTTGCTAATTTTCATTCATAAGTGACATGCAAAAAGTGTAGGACAAACCAAGGGAGGGGTTTTAATTTGAAAAATGGATATTTGAGGAACCTGGGATGCTACCAACAAGGGAAAAACTTCAAGTAACTCATAGAATTATACTATTGTTGGCACTATCCAATAAGGAAGAAAAAATGATTTGGAATATGATGATAGTCTGCTTAGGATAATAATGCAATATGGAATAGACTAGGGAATCTGAATGAAAACAAATTAGGAAGGCCAAGTCAATAGTGATATGAATGGATAGGAGATAATGTGAACAAGATTGAATTGTGCATGCATAGGTCATATATTTCAAATATAGATCAAAATTGGTGTTTTTAAGTGTCTTCAAATATATGTGTTTACAAATGCTCCCTTTGCAATCTAGTATTGAAAATACTAGACTAAAATGATAAAATAAAGAAATTTAGTATCCATATTTAATCATAATTGATGTTGATAGGTGCCCAAAATATATATATTTATTCATGAAAAAATTGTAAGGAAACATGTGGAATTCAATGGAAAATCATGATAGAAAATCTGAAAAAGTCTATATCATTAAACTATTTAAAATTTGAAAAGTCAAAGAATAAATACACTCGTGGGTTCAAGACTAAGTTTCCCTCTACTAAAATAATTTGGATAATGACATGGGGTGATTATGACCTAAATATATGCCATTATTAAAACCATGAGCTGAGAAGTACATGCCTTAACCCCCATTAGATACTAAAGTATTAGTAGTTGAGTGAAACATAAACCTCAACTACACTACTCACAATATCATCATAACTATTTTGGTGGAATTAGGTTCACATGAAAATGTGGATCCCCATACTCAGATCATATGTAAATGTGGAAACCTGATTTAGGTTCATATGTAAATCTAAAAACCATGAATCAATTATTTCAATCAAATTTTAGATTCGAAGTGCTAATTTAATACCATATTTCTCATCAATAAAAATATAAAAGTGCATGCATAATAACATTTATGCCCCCTAATTTAATCCATATATAATTTGTATGTCACTATGATCAATATGGTAAATTTGATAACTTTCTCGATCTGATAAATTTGATAATCTACTCAATATGACCAATGTAACCATATACTCAGTTAAATATGATCCATTTAGTATGTCTAATCAGATCATAGAATATGTAAACTATTCTTGTAAAATGTCACACATATGCATCATAAATGTGTTAATTTGTCCTAATATAAATCATAATATATCCCAAACTATCCCATATAAATCATGTAATTTGACCCAAAATTTGAATCAACTATTTATTATGGTCCAAATCTTTATGATAAGCCCACTAGTATACCCCCCTTTTGAGGTTAAGGATGAAGCTTTTGAATCAATCATCTCAAAAGAAATGAGTTATACACATCATGTTATATATAAAATATTTAAGTAAATAATGTATGCTAACATGATTATATTATGTCATCATATAAATATTTATGCATTCAGGCACTTATGAAACATGTAACCTAAGGCACACAAGTGTCATGTCAAGTATATATAAATTAGGCACACTATAATAATCATGGGAGTTAGAATAACTCACTAGTAATACATGAATAAGACAAATGATAAAAATCAAGGCATCACACATAATAAAACAATGCCTGATGAAATCACAACACCACAAGATCAACAACCATGTAGATAGGCACACATAATTGCACACAATGTCATGATTATGAGACATATAAACACTTAAGAAATGAATTAAATTTGAATTGAATTATATACAACATGGCCATGTCCCAAACTAGAGGATCATCAACATAAATGATGCATGATGTGATAATAAACAATCAATGCACTCATAAAAACATGCAATATAGTAGTCAATATAACACACATCAATGGTCACATAATGTAATAACCAACAATAGTCACTCATATATCACACAATGTCATAGAAAATGTTGACACATAAAACATGCAATGTCATACACAAAAATAATTAAAAAATGTAATACATAAAAAATGATCACACTATGTAATAATTATTAACATCAAACACACAGAACAATCAATGGTAGTCTACATAATCAAGTAATTTCATCATTAGATCATAGTGAAGTACAATATCCATGGAGTATATAAACCTAAAGTGTATACATAAGAAAAAGTCATGTATAATCAAAAAAAGTATCTCAATATGATCAATGGAATGGTCATATAAATATATAACATGTATACTTTACCAAGATGCCCAAAATGTAGACATGCCCCTAATGTATAAAAGTAGCCCCTAGGTGTAAAGAATATCACACATATGTATGTCCATGCATAATATGTAACATATATGTCTAGTATCTCACTCATATATAATGTCAAAACCATGTGTAGAGAATGAAAAAGTAATATACCATGTATGTATAATAAAAAAACATCAATTAATCATGTAGCTAGTAAAACATGTCATGTTTTGGTCATAATTTTTGATTTTTTTATGTATTTATTTTTTGATTATTAGATGCTTATATGTAAAAATGATGTAATTTCATGATGTTCATATGTTTCATCACATGTTTTCCTTGAATTTAAAACTAAACAATAAACCCTTGTGCTTCTTTTCTATAATAAAATATGGATCCAACCAATTTGGTTTGAACTTGTCTTTACTTTCTTTATCTGCATTAGTGTTTTTCTATTTTATTTTAGCACCAACTCACTAATTTATAATTTTTGATTTCAAATATTTTTCGATATTTATTAATGTGATTATGATATATTTTTAAATGTTCAATATCCAACATTCATATATCTTCTAACATTTGTAACTCATGCAATTACTTTTTACGATACTCATTTTCCTTGATGATATCCTTAAGAGAAACCCTCAAGGATGGTATCTCTAGTTCCAAGGGATATTTGATTTTTGCACCATAAAAATAATAAAGAGTATCCCTATTGGGTGTGAAAAACACTAGTGTGATAGGAAATAAAGAATAAATAATATTATTAAATGCTAATCCTCTCCATGTTTTGTAACTATTTTACTTAATATCTTAGAAAGTATCTTATTCTGTCTTTGATTTCCCATTTACTTGTAGATAATAAGGAGTGGAGATTGAATAAAAGATATTGTAGTTATTTTTATAAATTATTAATCTTATAATTTAATGATGACCCATTATCTATTACAATAGTTTATGGGAGTCCAAATTGAAAAATAATATTTTTCATAAAAATTTGACATATGTCCTTCTTAGTAGTTGATTGTAGCAATACTAGCTAAACACATTTTGTATAATATTATGTATTTGTAATGATGAATTTGTAATCCTTTGATGATTATGGATTTATATTTAATATCAAATAAAGTCCGCATATATAAAATGGCCATGGTGATACAATAGGTCATAAATCTTGTGAAGGTGCATGATTCAAAAACTATTGTGTTGGAATCATATGCATAGTCTTGCATGTTATTGAAATTATCACTCCATAATAGGCCAGTAGTAACCCATCCTTAATAATTTATAAGAGATTGAATTTTTTATAAAGTTTCCTCCACATTCACTATAGTGTACCTATTTTAGAGCTAATTTAGCCTCATCATGGCTAAGAAATCAAAGCAAATGTCAAAAAATGATCATTTAAATAAAGCCACTCCAATTATAATATAGAAAAGTGTATATTATTGCAATTTTAATTTATCATTGTGTGAGAAATTATCTAGGGTAATATCCTTATGCAATAAATTATAGATATCACTATACCATTCTAAATTAATTTCACTTCATGTAACAATAAATACTGCTAAGGTGTCTAAGTTTGTTGGCATAATTGATGGTTGTGGTAGACTTCATATAATCAAAATAGATCAATCATTTGTGACATCAATATGAAAAGGAGAAGTTGAACTAGCCATAACATTTTCATGATGATTATTTTTGTAAGGTATGCTCTCAATTGTAATGTTATTAAAATATGTCAGTAAACACTACACTATATCTTTATACAAATACAATTTTCCTCCTTTTTTTTTATATACATCTAAAACCTAATTGAATATAAGTTGAAAATCACCATACAATCAAATATATTTTATCTATAATATGCTAAAAATTTTTTATGTTATTTTTACATGAGTAACCTAAGCAATATGCTAATGGTATAGGTTATCCCTAAGGGGTGATTTTGACTAATCTTGCTCAATGTTTAAGGAAAATTTAGATCCATTGAGGTACATAGTCCAAGTGTTATCATCGATATGATGTCTAGTAAAATCATCTCAAAAAGTATCATTTATTGATTTTATGTTAAGTAGTGGTGTTGTTACTAATTAATATGTAATTACATGTGTTTATATGTATTTTTGAGATATAAAATTTTATTCAAATTCCATAAATAACATTTCCCACTTAGCTATGTTCCTGACAAATATGGTTTGGTCATGAGATACTTTATCAGGTTAAACTTTGAAATGACATGTATTTCATTGTTAAGTATGTATTATAAAATATTTTTTGCTACAAAAAAAATGGCTAGACACAAATTTTCCATTGCATTATACACCAGTGTACAGATGATGTAATAGATTGTGTGTTCCTTATGATCATCATTATATTATGCCAACACCTAATGCATTATTTGTAAAATAAATATATAATAAAAAAAGATTATATGTAATTAGAGATATAAATATTATTTAATTAAGTATATATATTTTAATTTCATAAAAATTATTTTGACAACTCTCAACTCATTCAAAATTTTAATCTTTTCTTAGAAACCATGTAAATGGTTATCTTATCAGCTATTTGAACCATGAAATGTCTAATTACTTGATTTATTCCTTATAAACACCTTAATTTATTTAATCCCTTAGATAGAGTAATGTTCACAATATCATTTAATTTCTTTAGATGGACTTCTATACCTCTTTAGGATATAATATAACCTATGTATTTTCCTGAAGATACTCCAAATACACATTTATTTGGGTTTAAGTGCACATTAAATGTATAAATATTTGGCATAAGTCTATAGTGTGATCTAGTTGATGTTTAGATTTTGTAAATAATTCATAAACATAATATTCCATAGTTTTATGTATAAAAGCATGAAAAATGTATGCCATGGCCCTTTGATAAGTATCTCCAACACTGTTTGATTCTAAAGGTGTGACCACATAGCAAAAGGTTCTCCATGGTGTTGTAAATGTAATTTTAGGTAATGGTTGGGATTAATATTTATTTTATTGTATCCATAAAAATTATCCAAAAATTATAACATTTCATGACTAGATATAGAATCCATAATCTTATCAATATTCAATAATGTGAAATAATCCTTGGGGCAATCATTCTTCAAATATTGAAGGTCTTTTCAAATTCTAATTTTTACATTAGGCTTGGTGACCAGTATAATACTAGAGATACACTTGGGTTATTATATTGATATAATAAACCCAACATAAATTAGCCTTTGAATTTCATCTTTGAGTATCAAGGCTACTTTTAGATGTATCTTTATAATTTTCTACTTAACTAGTTTTACATCAAGGTGAAGAACTATACTGTGTAATTTAACCATAATATCAATTTATAACATATATGAATAATCCCAAGTGAATGACTTAGGGAAATCATATAGTAATTATTTTAAATCTTTACCCTCATCATCCTTGAGTATGTCTTGTAAAAGGTCCGATCATGCATCCTAACCTACTCCATAATTGAATTCAAGTGTTTCTTAAAACAATAATGTTTCATGATCTTCCACATATAGTGTAGTAAGAATCGTATCATGGCTATCTAATTGGACATTTTCATGTGAGTGTTTAGTTTCTTCAAAATATGCATAGGCATTTATTATATAAGGTAAATTTTTATTATGATATAAAGAAGGAAGATCCTCATATTCCCCAAAACATTCCATTAGAGAATCATCATTAAAAAAAACATCTAGTGTCCAAATTTATAGAGAAAGTATATCATTAATGAAGTTGGGATATACCAATTTTTATGTTGATATATGATGCACTTCTTGTATAGGGCTAGGTGTTTATTGAAGGAAGTGAATATAAATATTCACTTTCTTTGTCTCGTTATTATTATTATTATTATTATTATTATTATTATTATTATTATTATTATTATTATTATTATTAACAACATTTAATCATATTATATTCAAGGATTTGTCTACCTTTATGATTAGATAGGGATATACAATTAATATATCATGTTATACTTTCCTGATCCTTACCCACTGTATCCAAAAATTTACATATATTATAATCCAAAACCATATTATGTTAAATCAATTTCTTGTGGTATAAGGATACATATAGAAGGGACTCAATTCATGTCATGAATTGAAGATATAACTAGTAGAATATTATAATAAATATCATTGGGCATAACCTAACATATAATTGTTGTTGTTCTTAGACCTAATTTAATATTAAATGTAATTGGTCCTATCAATTTACATGGTGTGTTATTGAAACCATGAATATTCATATCAAAATAAGTAAGATATTTGAGTCCTATACCAAGTAGATGAATGAAATATTTATTGAAAATATTGAGTCTTAATCAATTATCCTAAAAAACATGCTTAAAACCCTTATTTAAGATTCATAATTGAATGTACAATGATATATGTTGATTAATAATTTGTCTATGAGGTAAGTATTCTTTCTCAAAATAAGCACTATTCCCATTCCATCATAATGTATTGATAATAGATACAACACAAGCTGGTTCTGTATCATGTGGTAATGTTGTATCACATTTTACCATATGAAGAATATGTTTGTAAAGAGTTCAATTTTGAAAAAAATATAACATAGAGATATTAACTAGATTATTATTAAGCTAATCAACAATAACATATTATCTATTTATATTAGGTGGTGCCTTAGAATGGGGAGGAAGATCAAGACAATTTTTCTGATTGCCTTCATTTTGTTCTATAAGATGATGTACCCTATTTATTAATGTTGTGATGGCATGGTCCTTATCATCAAATATAATCCTAGGGTGAATAATGGGGGAGGGATGGTGGCCATCAATACATTGAGTTATAAGGGGAAGAATGAAAGGAGTCATACATGCTCTTTGTGTCATGCCCAAAAATTTTGTCCCAAAACCCAAGTATAGAATGGTGATTTTTATTGTTACTTAATTTCAATGATGTTAAATCATTTAATTTTTATCATTATTTAAATGTTATAAGAAGAGTGTGATACCTAAAATTATTCAATTTTTTATTTAGTTTATTATGTTTTATAGATCCATAAAATACTTCACAAGATAATGGGATACAATCATCCATAAGTGGGATATAAGTTCAATAGTAGCCTCCAAATTATTACAATGCAAGAAAGTTCCTTTAATATTAACTTAGTATATTTATTGCCTGAGAGGAATAATTATAATGTATAAAATAAGGTCTATTTGATTTTGTTTTCATTTATTTAGTGAAAAATACAATCTAACATTTATTTGGTGTTAACAAACACAACTGAAGACAATAATTATCTTAGATGAAAATTAATTTTAATAGGGTTACCACCCTAAGGGTTTTTATTTATTTATTTTAAAGGAGAAGCCCCTATAATACTATGACACAATTTTTGTTTCTAAGGTCACATAAAATAAGGGAAGTTGGTAAACTAATATTCATCCCAAGGAAACTAAAGTTAAAATAAAACAATCTTAATATATAGGTAGATCAATCTCAAATTTTATTTTATTATTATTATGTAAGAATTTAATTTAATAAAAAATATTAAAATAACAAGAGGGATGATGGCGAGACCACCCATAACCTAGCCTATGACTTAAACTCGATGCCCCCACAACTTGGGCAACATTCATATCTACTCCTCAGAATGAGGGTCTGATGTGGTTTTCCTTAAACTTGTACAAGTCTCTTTTATGAGATGTCATCACCAAAGGAGGTTGGAAATCAAAGACAACAAGTAATGAACTAGTGTAACTCAAGTGAGATTCTATAAGCACCAAGTGTTAATACTCGAGATGAGCTCACACATTCAAACAATCACTTATCATAAAACACATTGACCATCTAAGATATGTGTACTTACCAAAAAAAATTATCATGAAAAACACATATGATGATCCAAATTCATGATAAAGGGATGCATGTTCATTGAACCAAAAATATTAAAAATCTTAATACTCCTTGTCTTACACTATTAAGAGAAGTTTTGTCTCTTGAGAGTGTTTCTATCGATGACCTAGGGTCAAGACAAAAGAATACAAAAATCACTTACTAGACCTACAATGAGGGTCACTACCCAACATCAAAATATAGTCATAACTAATGTAAATCCAAGCATACCACAAAATTAACAACTTGTAGGATACAAACACATAAGGAAAAACACCTTGAAATTCATGTTAAGGGTAAGCATTCTAAGAGTTAATTTTTAATGACTAAGTTATAAGAGTAATCTACAAGTTAGTTATTACTGCCCACACTAGGAAAACACCCTAAGGGTTAATAACTAATCTTTGTTTCCACTCCCTATGCTACCTACATATCTACAATGACCACCTTCATATGTAGAATCAGGGCTAACAATATTTCACTTATTACCAAAATGTGCATCAATTAAAATGTGAAGACATATATTTTTCCAAATAATATTATGACTAAGCTAACATAACTACCCTTTATAGGTAACACTTTGGACATTAACTGGTCCAAGCATAGTTAGGCACTACCAAGAGATACAATAGGCATCCAACATATAATGTTTTTTTCATTTAGTCTTCTAAAATATAGGAAAAGATTAAACCAAAGGCATAATTTATTCTTAATAAAACACCTTCTTGACAACACAAACCTTATTCAAAAGGAAGAGTTAAGGTCTGAAACTCAAAATAATATTGTAAACAACTATATTACACTAAAAGAGTGTGATATATCCATAAATTAAATTATTTTTAGTAATTACGTGTTTAAAAAAAAAAATAATAAGTGCTACTCCCAAACAAAGCTAAGTACACTAATTTCCAATCAGATAAACTAGGTAAAAAAATCACCCTTATATCAATTCACAAATAAGGAGATATTCTTTTTAACATTGGAACATGTTTTCTAAGCTAGAGGTAGTGTAGTTTAGGCATTATAAAATTTTTATTTATAAGATACCAATAATTTTACTAAGCATTTTAAAATGAGTTAAATAGGATACAAAGTGATATACAAATTCCTTTGTAAATTGACGTAAAAATTAACTCACTAAAAATATAAAAAACTCTAGATAAATTTATTTGATTATTCTATTGATAATTTTAAGATATTAAAATGGTGTTATAACTTTTAGAATTGATAATTTCCATTTTTTGATATTTTATTTTTATCGATCCCAATTGAATTTGGAGGAAATAAAAAATAGATGAAATTTTTCTCTTGAAAATACCTTCCAAAAACTGGTCAAAAAGGACAATTCTCGATGGAATTAAAAATAATCTAATTATTGTTTTTCATATTTCATATCTTAATAAAATTAGGTTCAAGTATTGGATTAGGTAAATCTCCATTTTGGGTATATATTTTATACCAATTCATAATTGACTTTCAAGAGTTAAAATGGTACTTGAAAACCATTTGTAAAAAAGGCTTTGAAAACCAATTATTTTATTTGAAGTTAAAGACAATAAAATTTTTGACCATCAGACTAGTAATTCTTGTCCATTTTAATTTTTTAAACTTTAAATCTGAAGGTTTTCAATTTTTTGATATTTATTTTCCTTTGATCTCCAAAAGGGTTTCTACAAGGTTGAAAAGTGTCAACAACTTATTATTTGATTGAGATAATCAAAAGTTGTTTGCTTAAACTTTAATTGCAAGATCTATTTTAAAGAGCTAATGGACTTATTTTAGAATGGTATAAATTGACCTATATTATTTTCCCTATGTTATACAATCACATTAAAAATAAATTATCCATGTTCTTGAGCTAAGTATACAAGTACTTAGTAATAATCTAGTCAATCTAAACTAGTCAATTTTAAAAGAAAACACATTAAATATGAATCGATATTGAAACAACAAAAGACTATTTGCTCAATATAGATTTCCCTTAGTTATTTGATTCCAATTAATATAATATGGAATGTACATTGAATTTAGAGTAAACTAGTTACTTATCAACATATTATATTTTCCTAGTTAATATGATGCCTTGGTATTTTAACAACATAAAAGCATTACAAACAATTCAATATTAAATGCATTTCATTTAACTATTTAAAATTATTATCTACATAACTTCCTTACTTATCACAATGTCATTAATATACTTATCAATGTTTGAAATCATGCAAACCTCTTATCCACATTAATTTATTAAATGTATAAAAATAATATTACATGGTTATTTACATAGATTTCCTACCTATTCAAACTAAAGGTTCGAATCCTTTATAGTAAAATTTATAGCTTGAAGATCTCATTAGGTTATGTAAAAAAAGGGTTTGCAACTCCTCATTTTAGTTTGGGGTTTAAATATTCAAAAAAAAATAGGAAGAGGTGTTATGAAATTAAGTTATATAAAGATATTGCATCCAAAATTTTAACACACACACAAAAAAAAAAAAAAAAAAAAAAAAAACCTATAAATTTATTTGTCAAAATAATGTGAGTTTTCTTAATCAAGGATGAAAATTATGATCTCAAGTAAGAATAATGATTTTAAAAGAGAAAAAAATATGGATCACAACATAATTATTATTTTTGGATATAAGTAAACAATGGGTTTTAAAGTGTCCCATAACCTTTACATACCAAACTAGATCAAATAGATCCCACTAGGGAGCCAACAAAAGACCATCCATAACCCACATATAACCCACAAAGAGACTAAAAATAAACATTATTAAACCTATAACATCATTAAATAAGGCAAACCCACCAGTCATTAACTCAATATCTCATTACTTTAGTCTTATTGGTGCTTGGAGTGCCTATTGAGTCCTTTTTTTCATGCTCCTTCAGGTTTCCTCTTATTCAATTGTAGGGACCCTCTGTGGTAGCCTCCTATGTCAAATTATTAGGCCCCACCTTAGACTCAACCATATTAGCCTTTTTCCTATTATTCCCCCTCTTTGAACTTGGTATGAGCTTCTTCTTATTTTTTGTACAATTCATACTCCTCTTTGAGAGCCCTTTCTAGCTCAGGATTGAGTATATTGAGTGGCTTTTTCTAGACTTCTCATCCCCTGATTCCCACAATGGATCTAGAAGAGATGATTTCCTTGATGGATTTAATGTATTTTATGATTTCTCTTAGGTCATTCACTTATATTTTCAGTCTCCTCTCAAGAGCCTTCAATTTATCTTAGAGGTTCCAACTATTCCCTTCCTCTCGATTAGGCTCCTATGCTTCTCCTTTGTAATAAATAGATTTATGATTAGCACTTGGGTTCTCATGCTCATCATCCTCCCTATTCACATCTAGGGCCTTACTTCCAAGGTTTAGAAGGGAATTAGATTCCAACTTAGTAGGTTCATCTTCATCATTAGACATAATAAGCTTCCTTTTCCCCCTCTTTGGGTCCTTGTTCTTCATGTTCCTAAAGATTTGAGCTATTATTTTTTTGAAGTATTAAGAATATAATTTGGATTTCTCCTTAGAGTTGGTTGGCCCCTCATTCTCTAAGTCTAAGCCCCCCTCCTTCCTAAGCACCATAAAATTGTCAATCATAGGTTTGGCCCCCTTAACCAATAACATAATGAGGGCCTAGTGAATAATGACACCCAATGTGTCTTTTTAGTAGGTAACCTCCATGGGATCTATATATATTAAAAGGTAAAATGACAAACTAAGCAAGAAATTGTTTTTAAAATGATTAAGCAACAAAAAATGGTGAGAATTCATTGCCTTTTTTCCTTCTAATGTTAATAACTCATGATTAGTAGGTAGACATATGACCATGGGTATGGGTTACTTTCTCTCAAAATTCTCTTCTTCAGTTTCTTTACTAAGGCATCATTCATGTATATATTTATAATTAGTTATATCTTGTGATTTTTATCTTTGTAGGATTTGATGCCATTTGGAAACATGCTTGTAACAATCACTATACTCTCATCAGTAACTTGAATTTACACACCTCTCATGCAAACCATCATGCTCTTCTAGGTCTTAGTATAGTCAACTAAGAGAATGGGGTCATGGCCAATGACACATTACATGTAAATTATGATCCATATTCTAAATTAAATTTGATGAATCAAATTTTTATTGATGCCTTTGTAGGAAAAGGGATCAATTTTATTTGGTTTGCCACCCATATTATCAGCATTATAAGTTTTTTTGGGACAATTAACCAAAAATACCTTGCTGCACTAGATTAACTTAGGGATAAATTTAGAATGAATCTTATCATGTGCATAAATGACATTATTATGCTTCCCAATTGAGCCTTCCCTCTTCCCATAAAATCTAATAATGTCCCGACTATGGAAATAAGTGTGGTAATAAATAAAATGATATTTTAGGTCTTGGTTAAAATCATTTTAAATAAAATGATGGCCATATAAATCTCTATCATGATTAGCCTTAGAACTAAAATTATGCTTAAGTTATGGGGGAACTATGTCCATAGGCCTCTAAGTTTTGAATCAGATTTTCTCCATGCCAAAGTTGGCCATGAGGTCAACAGAACCATTACCTTCCCTAAATTCATGGTTAATGTTAACTTCATGAAATGAATGGATAAGGGTTATAACATCATTGATCTCATTAATAATGGTCCAATATGGGGGATAATACCCAAAAAGACATCTAACTATGTTCAATGAATCTCCTTCAATTACCAACTTTTGTAATTTGAGATTAACAACCACCTAAATACCTGATAATGTCACTCTTAATTCAGCCACATGGTTGGTTTAGGAACCCATAACCCCTATAAAATAAGCCACAAGATGAAAATTATAGTATATAATAACCCTTCACCCCCATTAGGTCATGATTTCCCTTTTTTAGCTCCATCAAAATTAAGCTTTCACCAACCCTCCAAGGGTTTGGTACACTTAATATAATTCTTGTTCTTGTTGATAGAAAAATAGGCCTAAGAAGAGGGGAGTTAAATGTTCCATATAGATAGTATTTGTTGTTAGAACTCTACATACACCACCTTGTTATTGGAGGAAAAAACCAACAAAATTTCCTTGGTGGCCCCTTGGATTTTGAGCTATAGTGATTTGAGATTGCCACTTTTATTTCTAAAAATTTAATCATTTATTTCTTTACATATACCCCCAAAAATGTGGGGTAATGTGAGCCTCCAAATTAATTCCAAGATTGGGAGTTTCCAAGTGGGATTCCATTAAAAAATAATATCCCAAATAGAGTTGGAGAAGACCCAGGCCAAATTAAATTTCTCCACAAAAATTAAAGATGTTGGCTCCAAAATAACATTCCAAGGACAAATTCTTGACAATTTCTTCATCTTTTTTACAAAGGCAACATATACTAAGGATCTACATCCCTTATTTCTTGATATTGTCAATGGTTAGGATTTAATTTTAGCTTGAGAACCCAAAAAAGATGTTGAATTTAGGTATAAAGCTTTTATCCTAGAGATTGAGCCACTAGGTTGCATCCCCTTAACTCTAGTTCAAGGTTATAACCCAATTTAATCAAGTAATCACCAAAATCCTCTTGGTGAAAAGTCATCAAATCATGTTTCAGATGAATTCACATTTGAGTATATCTAAGATTCATATTGAGCTTGTCAAGATCCTATATGGAAATCCCTAAGACAACATTCCATTCAAGTTCTTTCTAGACTAGACCATTCTCAGCTTGGGTCTAATAGTTGTAAACTTTTTCCCCAATGGATGATATGAAATGTAACTAACCACCTTCCAATGGTATAAAATTTTAAGGGGAAGTTGAAAAACCAAGGATCATAACATAATTATACCTTTCTACCATTGCAAACCATCCATTGACTTCCTTTGCAAAGTAAGTCTCTACATTTGATAACCCTTTTCTAGAATAAATAACCTTGGTTTGGGACTTCCCCCATTAGGATGATATATTATTCTAACCCAATAAGATAATTGGCCCTTATGGTGTTTATCCAGATAGATTCCTCTTTCATAATCTCCCATCCCTATTTAGCAATGAGGGCCTTGTTCATGATTTTAATCCTCTTTAGTCCAAGAAATGAAAGGGAACCAAATTGATTCCTCATTAAACAACCATAAGATTTTTTTTTGAATTTTCTCTATTAATTATATGATCTTTGAGGGAATGCTAAAAATATACATCCAATATTGGGGCATACATCGAAGATAAATTTTGACCAATTAGATTTTAATTACTTTATTTTCTAATCAATTTATTTTTTAGACTATCTAATAAAGGTTTATATCTATTTACCTCAATTTTATTGTTATAGAGAGGCATACCCAAGGAGGAAATTGGTAGATCCTATATTTTATAGTTGAGAATACTGTATATATTAATTTTTAATCAAGCAAAGGTGTGGAAGAAAAAAAGAGAGATTTTAGATAAGTTCACACATTACCCAAACACCAGTTCATAATTATTGAGCACCAAATTTATGGCCTTAGATTCACCATCGAAGGCTTCACCCATGATAATAGTATCATAAATGAACTATTGATGAGTGAGGGGATCTATCTGTGGGGCTATTTGAATGCATTTCAAAAACCTAGTTGTTTTTAAATCTATTAATTTTTTACCCAAAGCTTACACTAGAATAATAAATAGGTAAAATGAGAGGGGATCACCTTGCCTAAGTCCCATTTCATCTGAGAAAAATTAAATAGGTGATCCATTAACCAACATTGATAATTCAAGAGAAGATATGTAAGTGTAAACCATGCTTCTAAAATTTTTTAAACCCCACTTTGTCGAATATTCTATCTAAGAAATGCCATGAAAATATATCGCAGGATTTATTCAAGTCAAGTTTCAAAAACATTCCCACTATTTGAGAGTGATAAATGGAATGAATTTATTCATGAGCAAGGATAATCCCATACATGATCTATCTCTTTAACATAAAAGCTCCTTCCTATTTAGAAATAATTTTGGGTAACAAAGGCTATAGACTTAGAACTAGGGTTTGACATAAGTATTATATACTATGTTACATAAACTTATCTACCTAAATTATTTTAATTGTTTGGCTTCTAATTTATTAGGTAAGAGGATAAGAAATGTGTTATTTAGCTCCTTGATAATACTACTTGAGGCTCTAAATAAATCCATCGCTACTGCCATCACCTTATTTTCAACAATGTCCTAAAAGTTTTAGGAGAAAATGGGGGGAACCTATCAAGATACAACACCTTTTATCCTTACATGAAGAACAATAAAACATTGAATTATTCTGACATAGGTTGTTTCAAAATATCTCTATTATCCTTAGGGCTGATCACATTATGAAAGAGATCAAGGAATTCATTCTCAATGCCTAGGTTGATCAGATCAAGGCCTAAGATAAGTCTCTCAAAGAAAGGAATAGCCTCACATTCCAATTACATATCCGATTCAAATTTAGTACCATATTCCATAAAATTTTACTTTATTTTATTATCACTTCTATTCATATTGGATGAAAGGTAAAAAATAGTATTTTTGCCTCCTTATTTTAGCTAAAGATTTCTTGATTTCTGTCTCCAATAGGTTTCTTCCATTGCTTCCAAAGTGTAGAAGTAACAAAGTAGATCATTTTTTTGAATCGTTTATTGATTTAGGCCAACAAATTGTATTTACATCTGTATTTTTTGAAGATTAGACTCTATGTTCTTTTTTTGTTAAAAAATGTTTCTAAAGACCTCCTTGTTCCAAGATTTTAGTTAAAGTTTAACCACCTTGAGATTTCAGGAAAAGATAAAATTATCCAACCCATGAAATTCTTCCTTATACCAATATTTCATTAAGTCAACAAGATTTGGGTGTTTTAGCCACATCTTATTGAATTGAAATGGAATATTCTTACTCTTGCCTACTTTTTCCTCATTGAACACCATTGGGTTATGGTTTGATCCCACTCTTGGTAAAGTGGTCATCATACTATAATTGTTAAGGTCTAAGTTTAAATAAATAATAAATATATCAATACTTACTTGGATATTACTATTTCCAATCCTTATTTTAATCCATGTGTAATTGGCCCCATAGAGTTTAACATCTACCAAACCATTAGAGATAATAAAGTCATTGAGACCCACCATGTTATCATGATAATCCTGTAGTCCCCATTTCTTCTCTAAAGAAGAAAGGGGGGCATTTAAGTCCTCAGATTCCATTAATTTCCTATTAATAATATTCATTTTGAAATATCTAAGGTCATCTCATAATAACCTCCTACCATTTTTTGGAGTTAGGTGCATAGATATTAGACAAAATCTACTGTGATTTTATTTTTTTTCAAAAACCATGACAACCATATGGTTGGGGTTAAGAAGAAAAATTTACACTTTCAACACTTTAATGTTAGAAAACATAACCAAGCCTCCTGAGGCACCTTTCATTCCCACCCCAATTCAAGTAAAACCTTTCCAAATACTATCTTTAGCTTTCTCCATATTGACTTTAGACAACTTTGTTTCTTGCAACATAAAAATGTTTGGCCAGTGATTCAACCTTACATTCCTAACTATTATTTATTTATTTTGATTATTAATCCCCATAACATTATAATAAATGAATTTAATCTCTTAAGATTTGGGAAGAATTTACCTAGATGCAAGGTATTATGGATTCCTTTTTCCACCTTCTTAGCCATTTCCATGTTTCTTTATTTTTACCTTGTCATCTTGCCTTTGAGTTTGGGACCCTCTCCCATTTATAACTTATTCTTACTAATTATCAAATTTATTACTTGAATCCATTTATATTCTTAAAGATAAACTAGTTCATACTCCTTGATTTTGGAAGCTAAACTTTGTCTGACATCAGTAACTCTAAGATCCTAGGGAGAAGTACACTTTGCCAGTGTTGAAACATCTTTCTTTGGCTCCTCACTTGTAGAGGGTAATCTCCCATATAATAAATATGAGAGACGATTAATCTTGAAAGAATAATATTCTTATTATTTTAAATGTTCATACTTTCCTGAGGGTAGAATTGGGTTCACCATAGCTAGATATGGTGAAGCCCCTTTTGATATGGTGATGGAGTGGTTAGATTTTTCAGCATAGTCTTTTGAGAAGACATACTATGAATGAAGGATAAAAATTTAGAAGGATCAGATTTAGATAACTTAACTTATGCTTCATTTACTTCATCTTTATATGTTGTCTCCACTTTCTTCTTAAGTGGTACTTTTGAAGGATTTAGGAGCTCCAAATCAAGCTCTACATTTTTACTCAGGGTTGAGACTTTGTTAACTTTAAGACTACATCTCTTTTCCTATAAAGGGTCTTGAACTAGTAGATCTACATGAAAATATGATATTTACTTATTTTTAGTTAGTGTTGGGTCTATTGATCTCCTCCATAGAGGGGTGGTAGCTAGAATGGGGACTTGTTACTTAGGAAATTTTTAGTGACATGATTGAACATGTTGCATTTTTTATAAATTTCATCTTATTTTTCATATTTAATATCTTGCTTCCACTTTTCATATTTAGACACAAGGACAATCTATCTTAGGAGAGGCTTGTTAGTTTAAACACAAGCATTGAAGGTGAGCTATAACTAACCTTTTCTTAGATTTGGTCATTGGGTTTAGGGCTATAAGTTGTTTAATAGACTTTTTTATCCCTATTATTATCTCCTCTTGACAAAATTCCAACAAAAGACCTAGGAGAGAAATTCAGAGTATGACTTCCTCCATGGATTTGTTATTAAGACTAAAGCTTGATTTTCATTTTTTAATGAAGAAGTAGGATTTTATCATAGACCATGATCCCTCTAGTAGAGTTCTAATATAGTCTTCAGTATTAGATAAATATATAAGGAATGTTCTTTAGCTATTATCACAACCTCCAACTACCCTTTTGGCTTCTGATTATAGTTGGCCCATTCGTGAAAGGAGTCAATAATGGGTCCAAACCCATTAAACTTAGATAATGAGAAATTTTAAAGACTAACATTAGCCTTTTCCATGTACAAGTCATGGATATTTAGACAAACTTTATTATATTTGGTAGTGGGATTTAGGGGATACTTTAAAGACATAAAGTTCTCATGTCTTTTCTCCAAAATTCATCCATCCCATGTGCCCTTATTGGGAGAGGGAAAAACCTTTGATTAATATTCACATGAACTATTGATATCCAATTATTTGAAAGGTGGGCACGTGTTGACATGTACATTTTTAGGAGATTCAATCCATCCAACATAAGTCTAGGTCCCATCCTTTTTATCTCCAAATCCTATAGTATCTCACTTTTTGAAGATCCTAACACTTGTTGATATCCAATAAGAGTCTCCTTACAGTCTACCTAAGAATGATTCAGTTCTTGATTTGACTCTTTTCCCAATCTTTACCATTTTTAAATTTGCCTTCACCTTCACTAAACATAGCCATCCACTACACATAAGTTTGAAATCATCATTTAAAACTACAACATTATTATAATGAGAATATATAAAGAATAATAGTTTAATAATTCACATGAACATGATTTTGAAATCACACATTTATAATAAAGAAAAAACATAATATGATCAATATTTAGGAAAAGAAAAAATGGAAATAAGGATATGTATAGGGTTTTATCCAATAACAAGACTACCCAATTCCCACCTTCCAATTGGTGAATGGTTGTTTCCATCTCACCCTCATTGATGGTTAGAAGGGTTGTCTCTACCCTACTTAGATATGGATTATGGGAATACACACACACACACACAAACACACACACACACACACACACACACACACACACACACACACACACACACACACACACACACACACACACACACACACACACACACACACACACACACACACACACACACACACACACACACACACACACACACACACACACACACACACACACACACACACACACACACACACACACACACACACACACACACACACACACACACACACACACACACACACACACACACACACACAAACACACACACACACACACACACACACACACACACACACACACACACACACACACACACACACACACACACACACACACACACACACACACACACACAAAGATTAATATTTTAATTATTCACTCAAACCTGATTTTGAAATCACACATTTATAAAAAATAAAAATTTTAATATTATCAATATTTGTGAAAGCAAAAAATGGAAATAAGGCTATGATTAGGGTTTTAGTGAATAATGAGACTACCCAATTCCCACCTTTTAGCTGAGGGATGACTGTCACCATCCCACCCTCATTAATGTTTAGGAGGGTCAGATCTACCCCACCTTAACACAGTCTATGGGGAGGGAGATGGGGCCGTAGGCCCTTGGGTTGACCCTGCCTGCCCATTTTTTTATAAATTTTATAATATATAAAACAACCTATAAATATAACTATGACATTATTTATTTATTTTATTTTTACATTTTTGTGGATATATATATATATATATATATATATATATATATATATATATATATATATATATATATACCTTTTTCATTTTATTCTATAGAGGTGCATATATATTAAAGGGGAAATCATTCATCCATAAATTATATATAATTATATTTATTGGTTTGTTTTGCACATATAAATAATAATTCATCCCCAATAGAAAATAAATTTGTTAGATTCAATGAAGAAATGATATATCTATATAAGAATTTGTATACATCTAATTGTATAATTAAAAAAATAAGGAGAGGGAAGTTAAATGAAAGTATGAATAATCTAATTATTTTTTTCTTTTAGAACAAAACCTAAAACAAACACAACATTAATAGGAATGAGATTACATTTTAAATTAAGGGATATGAAGAACAACCACTCAATTTGGTGGGGGGATATATAGGGAGAGAGATTTTTTTATCTATTTTCCTTCCTTTCCATTTCTAGAACAATATTGAGAAGATTATATGATGCTACTAAATAAACTTTTCTATACACAAAAAACACTAGAGGGATGATAAACATAAGAGGCCCATCTCTTATGTACAACTTGTCAAGCATATCCCAAGTTTTTAAAGTCCTAAGAGATCTCATCCTCCTCCCAATATCTTCCTTCCAAACACCTCTATTGAGGTCAACATACCCCCATTTTTTAAAATTGGGACCCTTGAGATATTTTGAAACTTAACATTGAAAGCATGACTTATTTTAAAAATTATTAGAATTTTAAGATCATCCAATTTGATAAAGTTGGCCTACTAGTTTATGGTTTTACTTTAGGGTTAACTAATGTTGCTAACAATTTCTCTTCATGTGATAAGTTGTAGGTTTCATAGAGCCTTTATGAATAGATCATTCTTAGATCCCCACTATATATCTTCATTCAGGGTTTTATTAGCATTTGGTTTGTAAAAACTTAGACCTGTATTCATATTCTAAAAGCTCTCTTCATAAACCCTAGCCTAAACCCTTATCCCAAATTTACATTTGGCAGGAATGCCTTTGGTGGGCATAATTTGAATTTTAACTTAAGCTTAATTTTCATGTTAAGGCTTAGTCATCTTTCTTAACATGACCAAACCTTAACTTGAAAGTCCTACTTGGTCCCTTTTATTTTCCCCCTTTGTTTCCTATATTTATAATTGAATCTAACATTCATGTTTTTAGGGTCACTTTTATTTTCCTACGCATGGTCCCCATTGTTCCCCTTTTAGCCTAAAGTCTTAATTCTAAGTCCCCATTGATTTTGTCAACATGAATGAGAACTTAACATTAATGCCTTAGCCTAGTTTTTTATTTCTAACTAGGTCCTAACTTAAAAACCTTGCTTACTCATAGATTTGATGGATCATACTTCATCGCTCCTCTTGATTAGACAGTGCAAAGGTATCCTACCTAAAGCCTTCACCCTTCAGACCAATCCCATGCCATCACAAGGATCATGATCAATGGCCCATGCTTAAGTAGAGTTGAATATTGGATGGAATGAGGACACCTAAGGTTAAGTGGGCCCCATTATCATAAGGCTTCATTATATTTTTTAATACAATAAAACCTTAGGTTTTGGTTTTAATTATTCAAAGGAACAAATCCTGTGTAGGTATCCTAGATCATGATCAATGTTCTGTGGGTGCTCATATAGATAATGATCAAATGGAGTGAAGATAATGTTGATATGTAAAATCTCAAGAAGCACCATTAGGTCACCATATGGTGCTCTCACATATGGATCTTAATGTTAATAGACACCCAAACCAATGGTGTGTAATTGCTCAAATTACAATTAATGGCTCTAACTTCATCGCAGCCCTTGATCAGATGGAGCGAATTGAATCTAAGGTCTATGGACCAAAAAGGTTTCATGAGCTTAAAATTTCAATTTTCAAAACCGTCATTTGATGTCTATGAGGTCATCATTGACATCTATAGAACCATCAACTTTAAGCCATAAAACCTAATGATCTACTACCTTAAATTTGATGTTTATACGACCATCATTTAAAATTTTCAAGGCTATAATTAATGTCCACAAGACAATCAAATTTAAACTAATGGATTATTTTTATTAAGATCATTCTATACACCAAAAATGTTGTTAAAAGCTCATATATTATATTATAGACCAATAGGACCCCTCAAAGGATGTTCAAATGCTTGAGATCTTTAAACTGCAAATAATGAAATGGTCTCATAGTCTAAATATATGTAGAGATAAATTTAGTCTAAGTCTATATACTAAGGTCCCCATTGAATTTTTTTGAATGCCATGAACCTTAAACTAGAGACTTATACTAAGTCTTATTTTAAAAGGGTCCTTGTGACATAAAATTTTGTCCAAATGTTTTTAACTAAAGGTTTTATCATGTTTATTAATACGATAAAGCCCTAGGTAAAAATGTATCATTTGGTCCTTATATTACTTTGAAACCTTTAGGCATGTTATAAGAGCTTAACATAAATATTTTAGCCCAAAGTATGTGTTGTGTTGATTAATACAATGTGAACCTTAACTTAAAATATTTAGCCATGGTCCCCTTTTATATAAATCTTGAAAAACTTAGGCATAAACACTTTAGCCTAAAAGTTTATCTTATGTTTAATAAACACAAAATAGACCTTATCCTAAGGTGTTTAAACCTAAGTATCTATCTAAATAATTATGATAATTAAAGTTCTCTCTCTTTTACAAGATCGATAGCTCGTGCTTCATCATAGGGATTAATCAAATGGGGCATGTTTTATGTCATTCGAGGGGTTATTTGATATTATTATTTAAAACTTAGCATAAAATTATTTAACCTAAGTATATGGTGTGTTCATTAATATGAAATATACTTAGCTAAAAGAATTTTAACTTGAGTCCTTTGTTAAAGCCATGCACTGATTAAAGACCTTGTATCTCATAAGATCAACAACTCATGTTTCATCAAGACTGAATGATCCAACGATGTGAAATCACTGATGACTATTTAGAGGAGATTCAAGATCCTATGGTCTCAACACATGGAAAACATGCATTCAATACATAACTGAGGTAGAGAAAAAAGCTCAGAAAGCCCATGAAGGTGCCAAGTGGCACAACCATGAGGCTCAATGCATAAAAGGACCTAATTCAAGCTTGGATTGATCACAATCAAGTTAAAAGTAGTTCAATTATGATTTAAGTGAGAATAATTAACCCATAGACTATTTGAAACACAATAGTAAACAATTTTCAAGCTTGAAAGCCATGGTAGCTCAGAGGCAATCATACAAGGATGAGATAGAGTTGTATCTCAGACAATAACAGGATCTTGGACATGATCTTTAATGCAAGTGAAATGATCACTAAGGACAAAATCATTAAGGAAGTTATGGCTAACCATGATGGGGATTTGAATGATCTAGCTGAAAAGGAAGAAGAGTGTCTCTTAAGGTCATCTATGGATTTGGGAATTATTAATGAGGAGCATCAAAAGGCTATGAACATCCTTCAACAACAATAAGTAAGTTATTAGGTGTAGGGCCCATCAACTAGTGAGATAATATTCCAATTTTGTAGAGAATTATAACATTTTTAAAATGGAATATTCTTTTGTAAAGGAATTTGCTAGTTTGTTAGCATATTTTCCTCTAGGTCAGTCTATTTTAGAAAAGCAAGTGTATCTTAGAACTTTGTTGAAAAAAGAAAATTGTCCTTACTTCTTATGCATTTGTATCTTACAACTGAATAATATACTTCCTTATTTTTATATAAAAGGCAATACTACCATTTTATGAGGGGGGAGTTCTTAGAGCCAAAATTACTTTTTAAACTTGGATCAAGTAATACAAGCAAGAAATTCTACAAAGATTTTTTAGTATTTATCTGTGTTTGCTATCATGGATTCTCTCTCATTTATTTGTTTTGATTACCAAATTTGAATGGTCTTATGGATTCTTGGTGTGTACCTTTGATTGTAGATTTTTTAACTTGTGCTAATGCTAGGTTGACTAAAAGTTCTTAGGTTCATTTTGTTTTCTTACTCTTATTGGATTTGGGCCAATGCTGTTTGCTTATAGGAGTAAATATATAAAGTGAGCCTGGTTCTTATTTGCATTATTTACACCATTCTTAGGAGTTTTCCTAATGTGTGATGTGATTTGGGATAAGATATTTTACTTCACATGTTAGTTTTAAGTGCATGCTTGGATGAAATCTAAACATTGTCATGATGTCTGGAATGAATATCAACAACATTTCTTTTTGCCCTACCCTTCCTTTTACTTCTTTTTTTTAAGTTGACCACCTTACTTTAGCTTACGATTGTAAATGTACATCCTAAATTAATTCTTAATTTAGTTCCTAATCATAATTCACTATTCTTTGTATAGTTAGTACATATTTTACATAGATCTATTGTTTGGCCATAGTGATTCCCAACCACCAATTAATATGAATATTGTGAAATAGTCACTTTTTCTACCTCTATTCTATCAACAGGTAATGAGATTACCATAACTTGCAACTTGTGCATTGGATTCTTAGTAAGTCATAAATAAGAAATGTTTCTTAACACTTTGGGCACCTATGGTACATAATTAGGCATCAACAAGAGCTTCACTGGTGCTAGAAGGAGGGCCCTCAACACATCTTTGTGAATTTGTAGGATCTTTACTGGTTTTGGTGTATTTTGATCAAAGATCACTCTAGTCTTTACATTTTTGTGTTTCTTTTAGCATAATTATGTAAAGGCTAGTGATTTTCATGGTTTTAGACTGGTCTTTGGGCTTATTTTGACAAAGATTGAAATTCTTTGAATACATATGCTTATTTATGGCAAAGATAACTTTAAACCTATGCATCCAACCATTTCGAGGTTATTAATAGCTATTTTGATCAAAGATACATAAATGCTTTGAAAATTTGAGTTTATTTGGACTTGAATGTGTAAATATCATTTATATTAGCATATTTAAACTCTTATTTGAGCAAACTTAGTTAAAGAATGCTATCTTTTATTGTTCTTTATATGAATCTTTGAAAAATTTGCTTAATGTGCATATCTAATCATTATTATTTGTAAAGATTAATTTGACACATCATATTTCAAACATGTTTCAAGGTCATAAGCTAGAATTACCCAAGGCAAGGCTTAGGTGAGTGAAATTCCCAAATTCTCAAACACTTCACCAGTTCAAGGTAATCATGTGTTCAAGGTATGACTTGGATAGGTGGTTATTCAATCAATGTGCTAGGTATAGTGGATGATATTCCCTAAAATATTGAAAAATATTTACGTTCTTTCAGTCCTAATAATGTTGTCACTGCTAAGATCATGTCAAGTCATTCAAGGCTGCTTTGAGATTGTTAAATTTATTCCATGAAGATGTAGCCTATAGGTTATTTTCATTTAATTTTAAAGATGCTACCTATGAATGGTTTCTTAACCTTCTAGAGGATTGCATTACTAGCTAGAATGACTTCAACAGTATCTTTATTAATCAATTTGGCAAAACTATTAGTCCTTATGTCTTGTATCAATAATTCACCACAATTAAAAGGGATGTTAATAAAACCATTAGAGCCTTTAATGCTCAGTTTCAGAAAATGTTAAGTAAAAGTATAGACCCAATGAGGCTTTGGCCTTAGAGATATATAAGGAAATTATAGATCCCTTGACCTATATGTTCCTAAAAAGATCTCTTCTAGTCATAAACACATTGACCTGGGCCTATTCTAAAGTTGTAGTCATTAATGAACAAATGCAACCCCAAGGTCCAATGACATATTCCATGCCTAATTTAAATTTGAATTAGACAAAATAGAATTTAATTCCTAGTATGACTATTTTAACACCAGTTTAGAACCATTTTCCCTTAAGTCATGTATATCTTGGCCAAGACCTAGAGTTCCTAAATAACACTACTAGTGGATTTCATCCACAAAATCATGGAACTCTAGTGCCGAAAACTAGTAACAATGCTCCAATTCATGTTCCTAAGATGCCAAAATGTTCAAATTATTTGATATTAGAAATGATCCAAAAATTGAGCACTAACTTTCATCAGTTGTAAGACTAAGTAAGAAATACAAGGGAAGGCTCTGATAGAAACCACTCTTCTCAAATAGTCAATAGGCCTCCAAATAGGTTTCATGATAGCAATAATAATGAATTATTTAGGTAAATACACATGAGTTTTTGTGATATTATTGTGGTTGATTATTGTAATATTTTTGAAACCTCAAAAATTATGCCTAATCAAAACTTTACTGCAGGGACATCTAGCTTTGTAAGAACATCCCAAGGTTTCATGGAAAAGTCTTTTGATTTCACATTTGAAGATGTAGATGAAGATGAGATAATTAAATAAATTACATCTGAGGGAACTTATATTATTGAAGATGTAAAAGAGATTACAATTGAAGATCAACAAGACATCATAATTAGTAAATCTATAGATGGAGAGGAAGAGTTGCTGGAAGTAGATATGGATCAAGTATATGATGATCATTCTTTAGAAGGTATCTAGAAAGACAACCCATGCATATTTATTTTTGAAATAGAGAATGCCCCTAAATAATATCACTGGCATAGGTCATTCCATGATTTCCTAAATGGAATCAAAGAGCTAGAGATGTTAGATAATATAATAGGACAACACATGGATGATTCATCTAAGGATTTTACTAATGATCTAGAGTACCTAGAAGATGATATTATTTTGGAAGCCCAATACCAAGATAAGCTAGAGCTTAATTAGATAGAAGAGCTACCTCCCTTTATTGAAAATGAAGATGGAGTGAGTGAATTAGATTAATAATTTTTATATGACTTCATCAAGAGGTTAGGAATAGGGGACCAACATGTCTCTAATGATGGGATTCGAGATGAACATCATATAGTTGATCAGGATAAAGAAGCCTTTTGGGACAACTTGGAATATTTTTGTACAAAGACTGGCAGTCCATGTCCACCTTAGAAATAACTTAATGAAGACATCAATCTAAAGATACTAATCGAGCTACCATTATTGGGTGATGATGATATAAACCACTATCTATCTATGGATGAAACAAAATTGGTAATCCTACTACAAAGTATGAGAATTTGGGAAGAAGATTATTGGGTCTTAGAGTCATATTTTTGATCCATGCATCTAAGGAGGATGATAGGAGATCAAGCTACATCACTTAGAAGACACAAGCATACAAGTGACCCCATCCACAAGAAGAGGCCATGGGATGGAAGTAATCATACTTCAAGATTCTGTAGTAGATTAAATATTTTTTTATTTGATCTTGGAGGTAAGTATTTTATGAAGTTAGTATAAGGATTAGATTAATTTCTTTCATATTATCTATTTCTTATTTTTTCATCATATCCCTTGTTTTTATATAAGACATGTACATATTTGTTTGCCTTTTGTGTTTTTTTCTTTGCTTCTAAATAAGTCATTTTGGATAACCCTCAGCTCTAGTTTTATCTAGTTGCCCAAGAGCTTCATATTTCATAAATTTAGGTATGCATCTCATACACATGTTGACCATGGATTTAAAATATGAGCTTGATGTTATAATTTAGAGGAATGAGAAAAGACTAATGAATAGGTTAACTATTCTATGAGAATGAGAGCATTGTTCTAATCTAAACTTGGTCTTAAGAGGAGTTTCACATGTGGAATGAAAGCTTGATTTATCAAGGCACATTCACACTTACATTTAACAAACACCCTTGCCTGGGACAAAGGTCACAACCATAGGTGACTAAAAAAAGATCTAAAGAAATACAAAGATAAGAATTCAATGCAAAATTAAAATCACACACACAACATGGTTCCCAACCTTACTGAAAGCATAAAATATCTAAAAAAATACAAAAATAAAAATTCAATGCAAAATTAAAAGCTTTTCATGCATAGGTGATTCTAGTAATCTCCTTTGGGGCTATAGACGCTTGGCTAGTATTGGATCAAGGCTATGAGTGGAACCAAAGGCATCTCTATTAGGGATATAGACACCTAGATGGTAACAGAGCAATGTCCAAGCCATCCTTGAAATAGAAGCATAGTCCTTAATGGATATCTAAATATGCTCTACGTTAATGTTAATTATTAAAGGCATAAAACTTGTAAGTTGTCCCTTGAGTCCCATGGAAAATAGTAAGTGCAATTAAATCACACACACAACATGGTTATGTATTAATATTTGACCCTAATTCTTCATGTGAAAATCTTGTTTCAACCATGAACTAATCTTGGTGATGGCATAGATCAAGTAAAATAGGTGACCTAGTCACTTGTCTAGACCAGAGCCTCTGAGTTATAACATATTGCTATGTTTCCCCCAAACGTCACCATTTTTTTAGCTCAACATACCATTATTTTCTAAAATTGGGACCCTTGAGATATTTCAAAACATAACACTTAAAGCATGGCTTATTTTGAACATTATTATAATTTGAAGATCATCCACTTTGATAAATTTGGCCTAATGCTTTATGGTTTCCTAATGTTGTTAACAATTGTTATTCATGTGATAAGTTACAGGTTTCATGGAGCCTTATGAATATATCATGCTTAGCTCCCCACTATTTATCTTCATTCAGGGTTTTGCTAGCCTTTGGTTTGTAAAAAAATAGACCTGGATTCATATTCTAAAATATCTCTTCAAAAAACCTAGCCTAAACCCTTAGCCCAAATTTACATTTGGTAGGAATGCTTTTGGTGGGAATAATTCAAATTTTGAATTAAGCTTAATTTTCATGTTAATGCTTAGTCATGTTTCTTAACATGACCAAACCTTAACCTAAAAGTCCTGCTTGGTCCCTTTTATTTTCCCCCTTTATTTCATATATTTCTAGTCAAGTCTAATATTCATGTTGGTAGGGTCACTTTTATTTTTCTAAGCATGGTCCCTATTCTTCCCCTTTTAGCCTAAAGTCTTAATTCTAAGGCCCTGTTCATGTTTTTCAACATGAATGAGACCTTAGCCTTAATGACTTAGCCTAAATTTTTATTTCTAATTAGGTCCTAACTTAAAAACCTTGCTTCTTCATAGATATGATGGTTTGTGCTCCATCACTCCTCTTGATCGAATGACATGAAGGAATCCTGAGGATCTTAAAGTCTTCACCCTTCAGACCAATCCCATGCCATCATAAGGATCATGATCAATGGCCCATACTTAAATGGAGCCAAAAATTAGATGGTATGAGGACACCTATGGTTATGTGGGCCCCACTATCAAACATAAGACTTAAGCCTAAGTTTTATCATAATGCCTCATTTTATTTTTTAATATAACAAGACCTTAGGTTAAAACTTAGGTTTTGGCTTTAATTATTCAAAGGAACCAATCCTATGCAAGCATCCTAAATCATGATCAATGATCCATGGGTGCTTATATAGATAGTGATCAAATGGATTAAAGCTAATGTTGAAATGTGAAAGCCTAGGAAGCCTCGTGGGGTTGCCACATGGCACTCTCGCATATGAAACTTAACATTAAGAGAACCCCAAAATAATGACATGTAATTGATTAGATCATAATTGATGACTCTTGCTCCATCATGACCCTTGAATAGAAAGGTTTCATGAGCATAAAATTGATTTTTAAGTGCCCATCATTTGATGTCCATGAGGTCATCATTGACATCTATGAGACTGTCAACTTTAAGCCCATAAAACCTAATGATCTACTACCTTAAATTTAATGTTTGTGTGACTATAATTTGACATCCATGAGGCCATCATTGACGTCCATGAGACCATCAAATTTATGCTAATTGATTATTTTTCTTAAGATCATGATATACTCTAAAAATGTTAAAATCTCATGGATTGCATTGTAGACCAATGCTACCCCTTGGAAGATGTTCAAATGCTTGAGATATTTGAACTACAAATAATGAAATGGTCTCATAGTCTAAATATATGTAGAGATAAATTTAGTCTAAGTCTATATCCTAAGGTCCCCATTGAATTTGTTTGAATACCATGAACCTTAGGCCAGAGACTTATACTAAGTATTATTTTAAAAGGGTGCTTGCGACATAAAACTTATCTCAATGCTTTTAACCAAAGGTTTTATTGTGTTTATTAATACAATAAAGCCCTAGGTCAAAACCTAGGATTTGGTCCTTATACTTCTTTGACCCCTTTAGGCATGTTCTAAGAGCTTAACATAAATATTGTAACCCAAAGTATGTGTTGTGTTTATTAATACAATGTAAACCTTAGCTTAAAATATTTAACCATGGTCCCCATTTATATAAATCCCAAAAAAATTAGGCATAAACACTTTAGCCTAAATCTTATCTCATTTTTAATAAACACAAAATAAACCTTAGCCTAAGGTGTTTAAACCTAAGTCCTCACTTAAATAATGATTCTAATTAAAGTTCTCACTCCTTTACAAGATCAATGATCCATGCTTCATCATGTGGATTTATCAAATGAGGCATGCTTTATGTCATTCGAGGGGTCATTTTATATTATGCTTTAAAAATTAACATAAAATGCTTTAACCTAAGTCTCTGGTCTATTCATTAATATGAAATAGACTTAGATAAAAACGTTTTAACCTAAGTCCTTTATTATATCCATGCACTGATTGAAGTCCTTGCATCTCACAAGATCAATGACTTGCACTTTGTTAGGACTAGATGATCCAATGGTGCAAAATCACTAATGACTATTCAACAAAGCTTCAAGATCTTATGGGCTTGACACATGGTAATTTAAAATTCAATACATGATTGAGGTAGAATACAAAGCTCAAAAATCTTGTGAAGGTTCCAAATGGCACAACCATGAGGCTCAATGTATAAAAGGACCTAATTCTAGCTCAGATTGATCACAGTTAAGATTAAAGGAGTTTAATTATGATTTGAGTGAGAAGAATTAACCTAGAGACCATTTGCAACATAGCAGTAAATAATTTGTAAGCTTGAAATCCATGGTAGCTTAGAGGAAATAATATAGGGATGAGATAAAGTTGTATCTATCTACAGACAATGGCAGGATCCTAGAGAGGATCTTCAATGCAAGTGAAAGGATCATTGATCCAAAAGCATCAAGGAATCTATGGATATGAATGATGTCACATTGAATGATCTAGATAACAAAGAATAAGAGTGTCTCTTAAGGTCAGTTGTGGATTTGGGACTCATTAACGAGGAACATCAAAAGGTTGTGAACATCCTTTAGCAATAACAAGTAAGTTCCTAGGCACAGGGCCCATCAACCAACTAAATAATATTCCACTTTTATAGAGCATTGTAACATTTTGAAAATGAATAATTATTTGGTAAAGGCATATGCTATTTTTTTAGAATATTTGTCTCTAGGTTAATCTATTTTAGAAAAGCAAGTGAATCCTAGAAATTTGTAGAAAAAGGATATTTGTCCTTACTTCTTGTGTATTTGTACCTTACAACTCACCGGTATACTTCCTTGTCTTTCTATAAAAGGCATTACCACAATTTTGTGAGGGGGAGAGTTATTAGAGCCAAAATTACTTTGTAAACTTGGAGTAAGCAATACAAGTAAGGAATTCTACAAAGATTATCCATTAGTTGTCTATGTGTTTGTTATCATGGATTCTCTCTCATCTGCTTGTTCTGATTTCTAGATTTGAATGGTTTTTATGGATTCTTGGTGTGTACTTTTGATTGTAGAGTTAACTTGTGCCAATGCTAGGTTGACTGAAATTTCTTAGGTTTATTTCATTTTATTTCTCTTCTTGCATTTGGCCCAATGTTGTTTGATTGTAGGAGTAAATATCTAAAGTGAGTCTAGTTCTTATTTGCATTATTTCCACCATCCTTATGAGTTTTTATGATGTGTGATGTGAATCGGGATAAGATATTTCACTTCACATGTTGGTTTTTAGTACATTCTTGGATGAAATCTAAACTTTGTCATGATGTCTAGAATGAAGATCAACAACATTTCTTTCTACCCTACCCTTCCTTTTGCTTCTTTTTTAACTTGACCACCTTAATTTAGCTTATCATTGTAAATTTCCATCCTAAATTAATTATTAATTTATTTATTGATCATACTTCACTATTATTTACATATTTACTACATATTATACGTAGAACTATTATTTGTCAATGATGGTTTCCAACCACCAATTAATATAAATATTATGAAACAGTCACTTGTTCTACATCTATTCCACTAATAGGTAACATGATTATTGAAACCTACAACTCATGCATTGGATTATTAGGAATTAAAAAATTAGAAGTGTTTCTTAACACTCTTGACACCTGTGGTACATATTTAGGCATTAACAACTTCCTCCTAATAATTTCCTCCCATGGTTAGGCAACCCAAGCCATTAATGGGAGGTTAAATATAATTCCCTCTCACTAGAATCCACCTATTCTCATTAATGGAGGAGATTAACCTCCTTATATGGTAATTTTACTATCATAAAAAGACCCATACCTTTTTAAAAGGCCATATGGGTTACTTTCACAAGTAATCCTCCCTTTTACTTTACTTGCAATGGTCAACAAGTCATATAACAAGCCCACACATTTTATTACACACTTATTAATTTTTTAAAAAGTAACACGTGGGTTTATTTTAAAAATTAAACCCACTTACTTAGACAATTTATAAATTTCATACATGCCCACATGAGCTTCTTACACTTCAATTTAATTTTCTTATAAAACTTTCTACAAACTCTAACTAGTGGGTCAAGCCTATCAACTAAGTTAGGGACCAAAGGGTTATAAGCTTCCTAGAAAGCCTACATGATAAGGCTCATAGAATTTTTAGGAGGTATATGAATCTTTTTAAATTCCACATTTAAATTTTGGAAAATTTTAGAATTATAAAATATACAAATAAGATGAACTAGTTTAAATTTAATTCAAGCCTCCTTAAAATTAATAACAAATGCTTAACCACTAACACATGGAGGTAACAACAAATTCAAATTTTTACACAAATAAGGGTCATCATCCATGTAAAATGACTAAATTATATGATGGAAAAGTGGATATATACAAGGGGTATTATATTATCCTCTTCTTATAAAATCATTGTCCTTGATGCGTCAATAAAAAAATTAAGTGATGAAACGCAAACATACTTATAAATGATATACTAAGTTAAAATTAATGCAACTCAATCTAACATAAATTATAAAAATATAATTATATTTTGAACCATGTGGATGAAACATAGTGCCAATTAATGATTTAATTGGTTTAGTGAAATTTAAAATGTCAAATTATTCTCAAATTTTCTAGACAAGGTTTCATCTGCCATACAAAATTTTCATTTTAAGCAATTTAAAAAATGATTTATCTCATTATAAGGTTTATAAATCTCAAATTTGGACATAATTTTTATTATTATACATTTTTATTAACTTGAAAATTAAAATTTTATATTTATACTATAAGTTTTAATCCAAGTAGTTGATATAAATTTTCTTAGATAGTTCCCATAGTGCCATACTATTATCTGCAATCTATCACAATCCAAATTTTTTATGATAATAATTTATAACAAATATGATTTTCAACATAAATGCAATTTTATTATAAGAACATATCTAACAAAGCTAAGCACCATTCCATGGTGAGATTTCACTATGCAAAATCAAGTGCCATGTGAATAGAACAATATCATTATGATGAAGTAGAAAATGCTATAATTTTGAATTGAAAAATCTCATAGTATCTCCCAAGAATAGGAAATTAAGTGACTAATTAAATCCTATATGAAACCACCACATCTGGTGGGTGGGAGGATGAGATTAGAACTTGTCCCCATAAGCTTTTGATTTTCATCCTATATCTATTTTCCAAGCTAGTTATTCTCTCCCATACCCACACAAGATGAAAAAAATTCACATGATGAACATACATGAAACAAAAATTTAATAAAATAAATAAAATATCAAAATAAATTAACTCAATAATATAATTAGATCAAGAGCCAAGTGGCCACAAAAGAGAGTTATAAATAAAAAAACAAATTCTTATAATTCAAATGAAAGCATACCAATAATTGGTAAAATAGTAAAAAAAATAAATCAAAGAGGAACAAAAAGGTGTTGGTTTCAAAATAAATTTAAATTGACAAAAAAAATAAAAAAAAATTTTGATGTAACAATTTGATAAAAAGTTCACATTACAACACTATGTGGTTAAAAAATCCACCCAAGAGGAGAAAGAAATACATAAGCCTTGATTTCCTCCCCTAAGGTAAGATAAATAGACCTATAGTATCATCCTTCATATGCCTCCAAAAAAGGTTCACAAGGCTGAATCATAGAGAAAAAATCATAAAGGTTTTTCTTTGAACAACCACTAAGGGGTAAGTAAGACACATTGTTCATATGCAACCATTATGCATAAAAATCCTATGGTTCATGGAACACTCATGTTGCACTTACCTAAAATATTAATGTGGGTACCTCATGTAAATGGGATAAGTGGTTTTTTAGCTTATGTGAAGATCCACTTTCTAGCTTTTAACACAATTCAAACTGGTATGAGCAAGTTATACACATCTCTTAACCCCATACTTGTATTAGTACTCAATCACTAGAGAAATGATGCAGGGTTAAATGACATATTACGATTTTACATAACAATAGTTTAACATAGAAGTTAGACATTTACATGAAAAATGTTACCCTAAATAACATTTTCACATAGGTGGTATACACACAAGGTATATGATAGATACTTTCACATTTATAAAGTATAATTTATCTACATAACATAATTATAATTTTTGAACCACAATATACACATCACAACCATACAAAAATAATGTTATTTAGAGAGGAAGAGTTGTTTAAGAGGTTTAACATAGATAGAATATGATGCAAGGGTTAAAGCAATAGGTTGCACTTACATAATTACATGGACTACTACCAATTTTAAAGAAACATATTTAACTCAAGATAAATTTGTTTACATTGGTTCAAAATAATGGGTCTAATGGAATACTAGCACATCACAATATGAATGAATAATTCTAATGATAATACAAAAGGATCAAGTCATCACGTTAGTCATAATTAAAGTACACATGTCATCCTATGTAACATTGTTATCACCAAAATTTCACCCTAGAAGAGGGTGTTCAAGACTCTTCCAAATTTTGGAAACATGGGAACACTTCCAAGTATGTGGGTGTACCTATAGTGGAAGTGAGCCTATACGTTTAAGGGCTAGCTCCCTGAATGTATCTTGAAGTATTTATCACCTAAACTAGTTGATTACTTTTGGGTAAAAGGGATAAAAGTTTCATGAAATGAAACTATTCTAAAGGGTGATACACCAAGATGATTTCCATATGACCATTATACTTCATGTGCTAAGAAACAAGGCATATAAGATAACTTTCAAGCCCTAAGAGATTATAACATGAGTGTTTCAATATGGAGGTGAGATGTATGAAGGCTATCCAAGGTAAGTGAGCCATAGGATAGTTAAAAACACTAAAGCTCATTAGACACTTAAAATGTAGACCCATAAACTTGACAATACTTCATATGACCTACTATAATAAGAACTCTTACATAAACATGAGAGGATAAGGGAAGAAAGGATAGAATTTTATCACTTTCCATCACCATACATCACTTTTCACACTTAAAAAAATGTTCATGAACTCAAATAAAACTTTCATTAATTTTTCAAAGGCAAAATACAATGTCATTCTAGTAGGGCTTCACCATACATGGAGTGAAACTAGATTACAAAGGCCAAACTGGCTGCTACTTATAGAATTTGAGAGAAAGGAGAAGAAAGTGAAGTCCAAGGGTCACTAGAACACTTGTCATGCTGAGATAAGAAGTTATTAATGTAGGAGAATGAGTGTGAGATATACCATGTAAGGTATGATATGACAAATGGCCTTCAAAAGTATGAAACTCCATAAAATGTGTTGTAAGACTCTTACCTGCTAAAAAAATTACCTTCATCATTTAGCCCTTTTGGAACATACCATAACTAACTAGGGATAGATATCAAGATTGAAATAATATATAGAGGTTTTATACATGATTTACCATGCATTTTTTCATCCCTAATCATCTATATTCTTTTGGAGGTGAGCCATCACTGCCTGTAGTCCAAAAATCTCCTCTTTCACTTACCCCTCACACTTGGCCTCAAATTTAGCTTTAAATTTCCATGAAAATCCATAAAATATAGTGAATTACACATTTTAGGACACGTCATGACCTTATATCCTTTAGGCACACCTTAAAATCCTTCCCTCTTAAATTTCTCACCCTTCTCACTAGCTTGCTCACTTTGCTAGTTTTGACTAGCTAGGATGAAGGTGATAGTAGGAAAACTTATAGATTTTTTCCTACATTAAATGGTCATGGTGAGTTATAATAAGTATTTATATTTCTCCCAAAGTTGGTTGTATCTCTTGAAATTCCCAAAAACCTACAAAACACCCAAAAAAGTAAGAGAAAGCTAATTAC
The DNA here is from genome assembly GCA_037957365.1 of Torreya grandis. Classification (NCBI taxonomy): domain Eukaryota; kingdom Viridiplantae; phylum Streptophyta; class Pinopsida; order Cupressales; family Taxaceae; genus Torreya; species Torreya grandis. The sequence goes on from JARHVA010009258.1 coordinate 115,836, forward strand.
CCTCTTATCCATACAAGTAGGGACACATCAATAGGATGGAGGGAAGCCCTAGAGATTCCTTTATATCATTAAATAAATTTAATGTTCATTCTAATCCATTAGGATAGCTCTACTTCTTTATTTTCCTAGTCAGGTCATGAACCAAGGTTTGAGAGGGTTTGTAGATGTTTTGACCTTAAATGATGTTTCATACATGTTTGAAATTCAATCCTTCTAAAAATTGAACTAAAACCTTATTATAGACCCTATTTAACATCTCTCAACTTCCTAGGCTCCCATTCAAAGTCTCTAATTAGATGTGAGTTTTCCAAACTTGCTTATTTGAACCTTGCCCTTAATTTTGCATACATTGAATTAGCTTTAAGATAAAATATGGATTTTATATGACTCCACCTACACACCAAAGGTTAAAACACATCTTATGTCTCCCCAATAATATCTTCCAAGGATTTTAAAAGTATAATTAGTTCTATAAGTGATTTCCACATCTCTTTGGATGTGGACGTTGACAAGAATAGGGATGTGGACTGTATCCCTATTTGGACATTGACCCCTATAGGTGTATTTACATGTTTGAACCTTGGATATAGTTTTAAAATAAATTATTTGGGTGTTCTTGTCCATATAAAATTAATTTGTGTGTATTCACATCATATTCCTGTAATACAAACTTTAAGAACACCAAATTTTTGTTCACTGTCCTACTATAATTAGCTATAATTGATTGTGTAGGGGTCTTATAGGTAGGAATCATCCTTGAAACATGTGTCATGTGATCCATTAAATCATTTTAAGGTCTTAGGAATAAATTTTGAGCTGTTATGTGTCTTTATCCTCTAGGTTTTCATGTTTAAGTTTGTGTTATGGATTGTAGACATCTACAATCAACTGTAAGTGGTCTTTTAGACCAAAGTACACCTATAGGTGTACTTATTAGGCCAAACCTTAATACTCCAACTTCCATTGGTTTTATTTGAAACATAATTAGTCTCCTTAATTACATATAACCATTCATCATGATGATATATTCCCTTGCATTGCAACATTGGGTGTGAATGTCATTTGATACCCAAATCCCGTAGATATCACTGTCTAAACTTAGTGAACAAAAGTGCATCTTTTGGCCTTTATAGAACTACTTTACACCAATCATTCACCCTCCTTATTTTTAAAAACTCTTTCCATATGTTGAAGCTACAATATATGCATGTTTAGTTTCATCTAAGATCTTGGTAACCTTGTCATATGATGTCAACAAAATGGTAAGGTGTTGTATTTTTAATTTTAGGGATTTGATCCCTGAATCCATAGTCATCACCTTTGAAAGGTTCCTCAGTCCTTGATTTATAAATAAATGTATCAAATTTTCCTACCATGCTATCATTCAATAATCCAATACTTAATCAAGACATTCAAATCATGAAAACACACCTTGATCAACTATTTCAACTTTCGACCAGTACCACTTGTAGGTAGAATTTACAAGTTGAAAGGTAGTAAGGTTGAACTAGTTGGTAGTATTTATGATATATGAGTTAAATGAGTTTTGGATACTCTTAAATAATCTTAATGTATTCTTACAACCTTTAAAGGTTTGAAGCAAGTTCCAAAACTTTAACTCAATGTTTTTAATCCCTTGTAGGTATTGATGGAAATTGGAGGCTAGGTAGTGAGAGTAAAGAAACATGAGTATAATACATGGACATTCAAAAATATACTATTCTAAAAACATCCCCAAACATAATACATGACATTATAAGGCCTGAAACAAGATCAATTTCCTTGGTTTTCAATGTGACCTCTCTATGGTACTTGTAGATGGACATTCATGGCTGATTGACTGTACATGTTTCATATGACTACCACCATAGACCTTTTATGCTATTTAGAGGGTCTAACCTAACTGGTCATACAAAAATAACATGTCAAACACCTTTTGGACTCTCTATTTCTCCTCTATAAATGTGATCAAAGCTCAAAACATCATGAATGTAGATGAGAGTAAGCAGAAGGTTGACTATGAGCTTAGTATGACTAAATGTTTGATCAAGGTCTAATGTTGTAAGATCAAACATGGAAGGAAGGTGATTTTTATGGAATGTAAACATGTATAACATAATATTAAAATAATTTTTATTCCTTTTAGATAAATAAACATTCTACAAATGATGAAACCTGACTGAGATCTCACATGGTGGCTCCTTTTTGAAAATTGAGTTGTTTGATCCATGAAATCCTTTATAGATATAAAACCAAGAATGAGAGACATTATAAGAGATATTTAACATACTCTATAATCAATCTCAATACTTGGATTGTATAGACCTATCCACATGAGAAGGAAACCTATAGGGTATAATATTTAATAAGTAAAAAAACACAATCAACTTGTAAAGGATGGTTCGTAAAGCACAAGTAACCAATACTTAAAATATTTTTATTAAAATGAATATTTTTGAGTGTAATATCACTCCCCAAAATTTTTTTGTTTGAAACTTCTCCAAATGGCCATATTAAGCATATACTTGTTGACTAGTTATGTATGTCTAAAAGGGTGATAAAGGAATAAAATAACTTTTTATCATTTTAAACACTTTCAAATCCTATATAACTCTAATATGAGTCCAAGGAAGTTGAATAATCATCCCACAATTTTGTCACGTGTGTCACATTCTTCCATGGGACATACAAGTGCTAAACTATTTTTGGTCTGCTATAGAAGGTAACTAAACCAATCATATTTTTTTACCTAGAGTTCCCAGTGTTGAACCCATGCTCTGATACCAAAATGTCCCTCCCAAAATGTTTATCCCAAAACCCAAGTATAGTATGGTAATTTTTTTTTAATTTAATTTTAATGATGTTTAATCATTTAACTATTGTTATCATTATTTCAATGTTATAAAAAGAGTGTGACATGAAAAATTATTTAATTATTTATTTATATTACTTTGTTTTCTAGATCCACACAAGACTTTGCAAGATAATGAAATACAATCATCTATAAGTGGGAGATAAGTTCAATAATAGTCTTCAGATTATTACACCATAAGAGAGTCCATTTAATATTAACTTAGATATTTATTATGTGAGAATAAAAATTATAATTTCCTAAAATAAGGGCTCTTTTAATTTTATTTTCTTGTTTTATTTAGTGTAAAATACAATCTAACATTCATATGGCATTGATAAACACAATTGAAGATAATAACTATCTTATACAAAAAATACTTTTAATAGGGCTACCACCCCAATGTTTTTTTTAAAGAAAAATTCCTTAAAATACTATTACATAATTGTTATTTCTAAGGTCAAATAAATTAATGTAAGTTTTCATAATAATATTCATCTTGAAGCATTTAATGTCAAAGTAAAATAATCTTAATATATAAAGATTAAAAAATAATCAAACATAGATCAATCTCAAATTTTATTTTATTATTATTATATGTAAAGTTAATTAAAAAAAATCTTAGACTAATGCAAGGGATGATGATGAAACAACCCATAACCTAGACTATGACGTAGACTTGATGCCCATAATAACTTGGTTAGCTTACATATCCACTCTTTGGAATCAGGTACATATGTAGTTCTCCTTAAACTTGTGACGAGTCTCTTCCATGAGACATCATCACTGAAAGAGGTTGTATATCTAACCCAACAAGGGACAATCTATCACAACTAAAGTGATATTATATAAGCTCTATATTTAAGTAATTAAGTTGAACCCACACATTTAAACAAACACTTATCAAAAAATACCCTGACCATCTAAGGTGATTATCACCCAAAAACATTATTACACAAGAACACAAATGAAGATCAAAAGTTAAAATAAAGGAATCCAAATTATTTGACCCAAAAATATCAAAAGTATCAAAAATATTTATGTTACTCTATTAGGATAAGCTTTGTCTCTCAAGAGTGTTTTTATTTATGATCAAGGGTTAAGATGGAAGAACACAAAGTTTACTTACTATATGTACAACAAGGGTCACCACCCAACATAAAACTATAGTCACAACCACTATGCATCCAAGCATACCACATAGTTATCAACTATAAGGATCCAAACATGTAAGGAATAACACCCTAAAATTAGTGTTAATGGCTTGTTTTTAATTCCTAAGCTATAAGAGCATGCTACAAATTAGTTAGTAATGACCACAATGGTAAATCACCATAAGGTTTAGTAACTATTGCCTACACCCACTCCTCAGACTGCCTAAATATATCTAATTTCCAATTTTATATGTATAATCAAGGCTTATTATAGTTCATATGTTATCAAAATGTGTGTTAGATCAAACACAAATGCATCTAGCCTTTGACAAATAGTCTTATTACTAAGCTAATGTAGATACCCTTTATGAGTACCATCACAACCATTAACTATCTAAGCCATAGTTAGGCAGTACCAAGAATATACAAGAGACATCCAACACATTTATACTTCAGTATGGGAAAATATTAAACCAAGGGAAAAATATACTGCTAATAGAATACCTTCCTTATACCTAATCATAGGGAAATAAAAACCTTATTTAGAACGAAGCCTTAAGTTTCAAAAATAAAAATAATATTATAAATAGATATCTTATGCTATAAGAGTGTAAGATAGCCACAAAATAACTTATTTATAAAAATTAAGTGTTTAAACAAAACACAAAAATAAGTGCTACTCCCAAATGAAGTTAAGCACACTAATTTCCAAGTAGATAAATTGGGTACAAAAGCACCCTTGTATCAATTCATGAATAAAGAGATAATTTTCTTAGTATTAGAACATGTTTTCTAAGCTAGAGATAGTGTGGTTTAGACATTATAAAAACTTTCTTTATAAGATACCAAAAAATTTATTAAGCATTCTAAAATGAGTTTAATAGGCTGAAAAGTGTTTTACAAAATCCTTCATAATCTAACTTTAAAATTACTTATTAAAAATATAGAAATTCTAGATAAATTCATTTGATTATTTTATTCATAATTTTAAGCTTTTAAAATTATGTTACAAATTATGGATTTGATAATTTATATTTTTTGATATTTTATTTCCATTGATTTTAAATTGACTTTAGAGACGGTAAAAAGTAGATGATTTTTTTCTCTTGTAAATGCCTTTCGAAATTGGTCAAAAAGGATAGTTTGTAATGGAACTAAAAATAATATAATTATCTTTTCATAATTAATATATTAATAAAATTATGTCCAAGTCTCAGATTAGGGAAATCTCTATTTTATGTATTTATTTTACACCAATTCCTAGTCAACTTTCAAGAGCTAAAATGGTACTAAAAAATGACTTGTAAAAATGTCTTTAAAAACTAATTAATTTTATTTGAAGCTAAAGGCAATAATATTTTATGAATATTAGAGTGGTAATTCTTACACATTTTAAAATATTTTAAAACTTCATATTTTAATGTTTTCAATTTTAAATATTTATTTTCCTTTGATTTCCAAAATGGTTTCTGTAAGGTTGAAAAGTGTTGACCACTTACTATTCGGTCAAAAAAATCAAGGTTGTTTTCTTAAAATTTAATTACGAGATCCATTTTGAGTAACTAAGGGGTTTATGTTAGAATGATTAATTATAGCTTGGCTAGTATAGTTTTCCTTATGATATACAATCACATTAAAAATAAATTAACCATGTTCTTGAGTTAGTAAACAAGTACTTATTGATAATCTAGTCTCCATAGGCTAGTCAATTGTAAATACAAAAAGATTAAATATGAATAAATATTGAAATAAAAAAATATTATTTTCTCAATCTATATTTCCTTAAGTTATTTGATTCTAATTAATATTATTTGGAATATACATTAAATTTAGAGTAAACTAGTTACTTATCAACATCCTAGATTTTTCTAGTTAATATGATGTCTTTGGTATTTTACCAACATTAAAAGAATTACAAAAAATTAATATTAAATGCATTTCATTTAAATATTTAACATTATTAGCTACATATCTTCCTTATTTACCACAATGTAACTGATATGCTTATCAACATTTGAAAACATGGCAACCTATTATCCACATAAATGTATTGAATGTCCAACAGTAATTTTATATGGTTATCCACATAAATTTCTTACCTTTTGAACCTAAAGGGTCAAATCCTCTGTATTTAAATTTATATATTAAAAATACCAATAGGTTATGAACAAAAAAATAAAGAGAGGGTAGTTAAATGAAAGTTTTAATAATCCAATTATATATTTCTTTTACAAAAAACCCTACAACAAGTGAAGCATAAATAGAAATGAGATTAAATTTTCAATTAAGGGATATAAAGAATGACCTCTAAATTTAAGGAGAGAGAGATATTGATAGAGAGTTACAACTAGTTTCCTTCTTTTCCATTTCTAGAAAAAGATTGAGAATATTATCTTATGCTAGTAAATAAACTTTTCTATACACAAAGAACACTTGAGGGATGACAAGCATAAGAGGCCTACCTCTTCTCCACTGCTTATCACCATATCCCAAGTTTCCAAAACCCTAAGAGATCTCCTCTTCCTCCCAAGCTCCTCCTTCCAAGGACTTCCTCCCGACAAGCTCTTCCCATGGTTAGATATCCCCCAAAGTGAGCCATTGGTGGGAGGTAAAATAGAAATCCCTCCTAATAGACTTTACCCACATTTTTTAATGTATGGGAGTGTATGCAAAAAATTAATATAGATATTAAAATTATTCTACTTAATAAATCCAAGCTCAGAGAAGGTAATCAACTAACATCTATTGTCATACTTTGTATATCAAAAGTATGACCAAATTGGATCCACTAAACCTAATTAACGGGGAAATTATCACATAAAACTAAAGGAGAGGGTTTGAAAGCCTTTAGGAAAATAATATTTAGACAATAAACCTAGCTAAGTATTCTAATTCATAAAATAAAATCTAATTCAGTGTTATCAAATATTATAACACAAGGGGGGATGGCTTAAAATAAATAAAACAAACAAGGCATAATGGTAGGAAAATAGAGGCTTAGATCACCTAAGGTGGAAGACAGTAAGCCTATAAAACCCTATAAATACACTAAGTTTAAGTGTAGAGGTAATCTAATCTAGGAGTTATACATTCAAACCTATTGCTTTTTGAAATATCTATCTACAAAATGAAATAACAAAAGTTAGAGATATTTATCTTTGGATGAACCTATCAAGTTTTCATCTCTCCCTTGGCCAATGGTCCTTTGTAAAATATTATTGTGTATTTTAAGGATTGAAATATAGTTAAAATCAGCTCTAAGATAAAATATTTATTCTTGAATCTAATACTTCCCATAAGATAAGGTATATTTCCTCCAAGGAAAACCCTAAGCAATGGCTCCTTCAAATATAGATGTAGAAATATTATGAGTTGTAATAATGTAAAAATTAATGGTCCCTCATTTTAGATTGTAATTAAAGTTATATTTATAGTAATGGATAAGTCTTAATACTTTTATAATTTTATCCGATAAGGTCATCCTACCATGACTCAATTTTTAAAAATTTATCGTTTGACCTTAAACTAGGTTGACCTAGGCCAACCTAATTACAGAACATACGTTGTAACTTTAGAAATTGGGTAGTCCATGGCTAACCTAGTAGGAAAAATGGGTTTTTTATTACCTAGGGTCTATTGAGAAGATAATTTACTAGGGAGTTAGATAAACAAGATTTGTAATGGGTTTAGGTATGATAGAATTAACCAACAATATTATGAATCACCAATGGTATGCCCACCCCTTTACTGGTTTACCTTTTAAGGCATGCATTTAGAGATATTGAAATTCAATAATTTTATGAAAGAAAAAAATGTTAGTAAATAATAAAATTTAAAAATATTGTGTGTGTACATATTCCCCACTTAAAGATCATCACGTGTCATGAAAGTGTAACTAGGGAAGATGCTTTGAGGAAGAGCATAACAACACATGAAACTAAGCTAACACATTATAGTAGAAAGTAGAAAATGAATGGAAGTACATAAGTAAAATAAATAAAATTACTATATACATACCTTATCTTACCTTTATTTCTGAATGGTCATATGTTGTATTTGTAATCTTGATCAAACAAGGTATATTAACTACTTTGGACAAACCCTAGGGATACAAGTCTAGAGACCAAAAACTAACAATTATAGTAAAATCAAAGTAAATGAAAACTTTAAAGAATCAGGTTAAACTACTTAGAAAATTGGTGAATCATGATGAAAAAATCTAGGTTAGAACTAACATACCTAGATAAATGATAAAAGAGAGGGAATATCGAGTAACAAAAAAATCCAAGGATACTAATGACTGAAAAATGCAAGCATGAATGCAAAGTAAGAAAAGAGATAATCTAGATCCAACCAACGAATCATGAAATAAAATAATGAAATCAACATCCATGCAAGAGAATTAATAATCCATACTATTTAAAAAAAAAACCATAAATGTAAATAATATTGATGAAATAGAAGTAAAAATACATAACTAATCAACAATGGAAAAAAATAAAATGAGAAAAATGAACAAAATCAATGAGAGAGAAGTAACAATCCATACTCAAACATAGATGTAAAAATGTGGAAAAAAATAAAAATAAATAGGACAAAATAGAACTATAAAAAGGTGAAATAGAGAATCTCTCATTCCAAATATAACCAAGGGATATCCTATAAAGATAAGGCAATACACAAGAGTATCTAACAACAATTCTAAAATTAAAATTCTAGTCTAATGATGGATGAACTAAAATAATCATATTTTGAGCATGTCTAAAAGAGATGAAGACTAGAAAATATAGAATTTGGGAAAAGATTAAGAAACAAACTTTCCTATCAAGGGGGAATGAAATGGCTGGTGTGGTAAATGAAGGTAGCACCAATATGAAAATAAAATCTTTATCGAAGACAAGACACTCAAATCAAGTTGACAAGATACGGAGGATTTATACATTATGGACCTTAAAGAACTAACTCTATCCATGCAAATTTGGTTTAACAAATGAAGTATACATATCATCCCATGAATTCTATATATCAAATAAAAGTAAAATGGACCCATCTTCCCAAAATGTGTTTCCATTTCCTTAGGACCCATTATAGATATGTCAGTCTATTTCAAAGATTGGGTACTTATGTGATAAAGTAGGTTGTACTATATTTTTTTTTAAAGTATGAGACCTCCTACCCAATTTTATTGTCCTACTACATCCCAATGGACCTCAGCTCTATCATGAGGCTAATTATGGAGTTTGATCTTCAACTATGATAGGAGATGTGACTAAAAATAACCATGTATTTTGGTGTGATTTAGAATTTAGAATATTTATTTTTGACTTTTGATCATTTCAATCTGTTTTAATAATTTGACTTTCAATTTTTATGGCTTTTGTGTAGTTTTACTCCATATGGATTTGGAAGAACCAAACATGGGTGGAAGAACTTACATTTGGTGGCTAGGAAATATAAATTAGAGATCTTGGTGTCTATGATTCATGTAATTACATGTTAGAGAAGAATGTGATCTTTAAACTAACCTTGGTGTGTCCATAGTGAGATGGAATAGAGGAGATGATGGAAATACACATGGAATGATTGAGCTACCTCAAATCATAGAAAATGTGTAATTTTAACATGGTATAATGATAGGTTAATATTAATCATCATTGTAATAATAGTGTATGTGAATGGAGACATTATAATAGATTTCTTAGTGTTACCATAAAATAATATGACTGAGTCTAAACACTAAAAAATACAAGTATCGATTATTGCCTTAAATTTTATGGAAAACACCTAGCTAAGGATGGAATTAGGCATCAAACTATAAAAACAAAGTGAAACAAAGAAAAACAAAACCAAATAATAATAAAAATATATGCTAACATCTATATAAAAGATTAGCATGTGAAATGCAAGCCTATGGGTCTCAAAAGGTTTCTTGAAGTTCAAAGTGGTGATGATGGTAAAGGGATAAAATGCTCTTGAAGGATACTTGATGGAAAATATGAGGTATAAAGAGAGAAAAATATTAATGGTGGGCATCACAATATGACCCAAAGGCATGGATAAGATCAAAGAGGGATATTGTAAAATGCACCAAAGGATGATGTATTAGAAACACAAGGTACAATAGTATGTGTAGTAAAAATAGGATGAGAATCATAAGATGACCCAAAATGTGTGATAGTAAGTGAATGTGCATCATAAAATTCCCCAAACTATGGAATGTAGATGAAAAGGGGTCAACCTCAATATCAAAGGGCCTAGGAATGATGTTAGAATCTATGTGGAGTTGTAATACAATATGAAATTTGGCATTTAAGGAAATTTTAAGATCTTTGGGAGGTGATAGAAAATTATGATCTATAGTATTGGTAAGGTCAATAGAATTTAGAGAAATAACACTAGAAGGAACCATAACATCCAGATCAATATAGTTGGATGAAATATATGGAACTAAATCATCTCGCTTGATGTAGTTGGATACACATTTTTTAACTATATTGGCACAATAGGTGTCATGATAGATGTAGTATATTAGGGATAAAATAATGGGATTGACACATTCTGGGTGATGGCCAACACAATTGTCTAAAAGTGACTAAAAATAAATCAGATTGATCTATTTGATATAACTTGGTAGAGGTGATTTAGGTAGATAGGAAAAAATATGACAGTGAGAAATATTAATATCATCTCAAAGATTAGAATTGTGATTAATAATAATATGTAGAGGGAATATTAGTATTGTTTTAGTATGAAAGAAAATAAAAACAAACACACTAAAAATCTTACATCTCTAGCCTAGACACTCAAGGAGTTAGTGAACTACATAAGTAATTAACAAATAAAAGAAAAACAAACAACTTTACCTTCTAGTAGAGAAAGCGTTGTGTGCTGGAAATGAGTTTATGTGATCAATAATTCTTTGACAATGAAGGTCCTTACTCCACCTCTCCTTGTCACCTTGGTAATGTTGAGTTGGGATTTGGCTTGGCTTGGCTTGGTTTACCAAATGGGCATGATAACTTTACATCAAGAAATTTTTTAGGGATATCCTTCATAATAACATTACACTACTCAAGATTTTTTAATAAATGGGTGAGGCCTTATATTTATAGCCTCTAAAACTAACTCTAACCCAAGTGTAGTTAGGTTAGATTTAACCATGATTGATTTTAAACTAACCCTAGTTAAGGATGGGACATGTATTTAATATTTGGGATAGAGATCCCATTTATTAGGAATGGCTCTCCATTTTTGAGTTTATTGAATTTAGGGAGATATTTCTAATTTCTTAACTTTGAGGATGATGACATCAACATGACCTCATTTTTTATTGAATTTTTATTTTTACAAAATTTATTCTTACTAATTACAAATGTAAAATTCACTTAATCATTTAATTTAGTTTAATTAGTTGATTCATTATACTTAGCATTTTATCACTTTAGGAATTGTTTAAGTACCCCACTTAATGGGTCTAAAGTCCAAATTATCACATTTATAGGTTGCAAGTTAATTGGGGATAAATCCATGAGAGGTTACTATTTCCCACAAGATAATACCCCAAATAGGGATGCCTCAACATGATTATGAACACTAATATCTAATGTAAAAAATAAATTAGGATATTCAATGATTTCTAGGCTTAATTTACACTGTTTAGTAGAAATCAATCTAAAGTCTGGTTGGAATCTAGTTATGGTTAGAATGGGGTGTCTATAGTTTACCCCTATTTGGGAAGGTGTTACAATCTATAATCACAATAACATATTATCAAAGAATGAAAAACTCATTAATGCCTGATTCCCTAGAAGGTGATGGATGAGCTCTTAATGTCCCATTTAGGGAGTGGGTGGTAAAGAAGGTTGGTGAATGTTACCTCTAAAATAAAGAAATGATGTAGCCAAGCAGTAAAAGGGTGGAAAGATTGATTTGCCTAAAGTTAGTTAAAATCAATGACATAGTGAGATGCCCTAGTAGGGTAGGTAATGAGGATGATTTTACCAAAGGTATTTATAATAATTGGCATAATAAGGTGAAAAATAATGATTTGTCCAAAGGTGGTTGTAATCATTAAAAAGAATGAAAAAGGCTCCTGTCAGGTGGGTAGAGATAATGATTTGCATAAAGGTGGTTATAATCATTAGCACAATGAAAACATGCCCTAGTAGGTAAGATAAATTATAATGATTTTCCTAAAGGAAATTATAATCATTAACATCTAGATAGATCAAAACACAATGATTTGCCTAAAGGTGATTATAATATTTGGCATTTAGGTTTGCGTCACTAGGGAATATGGAGGCATAATATAAGTCATATTTTCCCCAATATGAAAATTTGATAAAAGGGGGCTTACATACTAAATCTATTATCAAAAAGTAAGAGTAAGACAATACAGAGGATAGGCATGAATTTGGGCTACCTGTTAGTATGGAGATGCACGTACTAACTAGCAGGGAATTTTTTTTGATTTAATTACGCTGTATTTGGGTAATGTTTGGATAGGTCAAGAATTTGTTAGGTGAATAAGGAGAAGTAATGAATCACCATTACTTGTAATATCCACCAAAATAATTTTTATTATAACACATAAAATCAAAATAAACAAGTTTACCCTCCATGAGAATAAGTGTTGTGTGTTGGCAATGAGTTAATGTGCTTAGTTGTGTGATCAAGAATTATTTGGCAATGAATCTCCTTGCTCCACCTTTCATTATCACCTTGGTAATGTTGAGTTGGGATTTGTCTTGGATTATAAAATGGGCATGATAACTTTAAATCAAGAAACTTTTGAGGTAATTCTTGCATAATAATATTACACTACTCAAGATTTCTTATCAATAGGTGAGGCCTTGTATTTATAGCTTCCAATACTAAATCTAACCCAAGTGTAGTCAGGTTATATTTAACCATGATCAAGTTTAAAATAAATCTAGTTGAGTTAAGTAGGGGACGTGAATTTAATATTTGAGATAGAGATCACATTTATTAGGCATGGCTCTCCATTTCTAAATTTATTGCATTTAGGGAGATATTTCCAATTCCTTAACTTTGAGGATGATGACATCATCATGACCTCATTTTTATTGAATTTTATTTTTTACAAAATTTATTCAAACTAATTACACATGGAAAATTCACTTAAGCATTTAATTTGGTTTAATTAGTTGATTCATTCTACTTAGCATTTTAGCAATTTAGGAATTATTCAAGTACTCTGCTTAATTGGTCCAAAGTCCAAATCATTACATTGCTAGGTTGCAAGTTAACTGGAGATGAATATGTGTGAGGTTACTATTATGTATAGGATAATACCCTAAATAGGTATGAATCAACATGATTCTTATCACTAATGTATAATGTGTGGACAAAATTGGGATGTTTAGTGATTTCTAGGCTTAATTTACAATGTTTGGTATAAATCAATCTGAAGTCTAGTTGGAAGCTAGTTGTGGCTAGAATGGGGTGTCTAAAAGAATCAAATATAATACACCATGTGATCGTAATTTGAACCAGGTATTCTTTGGGTTGATGGGATTGAAGAGGTTAAGTATTGACATGTGAAACCACTAGCTTAAATTTGTTCATGTTAGCTATTCTTTCATGTTTATTGCAAGAATGAGGATCAACTATGGTTTAGACAAGATTATTAGATGAGGTGGAAGTTTTTGGTAATTTTTTTTTATCATTAGGGAGGTGAAGTTTATACAATTGTGATTCTTTAGATTGGGCTTATGAGGCTTGAATCTAGACTTTATAACATTGTTATGTAATAGTATGAAGATTAAAATATGGACCAAGAAACAAGGTAAGGATGAATTGGTGAAGATCAAAATAAGTCTCATGAGAATTACCCATATTATCATGCCACCAACAAAATTTATCAATATTGTGCCATTTGAGAGGAGGTTTATAAGGAATGAATTTCATTGGTTTAGATGGTGGAAATCTATTCTTAAGTTCTTCTAGACCTAAGGAAGGGTGGGTTGGGTTAAAAATCATTGAATTATATGTTCCCTTTTGAGGTTAGGGAGGCTCAGATGAACCAATGTTATGAGAAAATGATTGTAAATATTCTTTAGTAGTTTCTTGAGGTGATGAAAATTGATCATAATAAAGTCTTGCCTTTTTGTTTGGTCTAAGGTTTCTTCTAAATTTTTAGGGGAAAACATCCAAAATTTGTATCAAAGAGGAGATTTAAGAGAAGTAAGAAATAATTTTAAAATATTATCATCACCTATGTTATGGTACACTTTGTGAGATAGAGACTTCCATCATTGGATGAAAGTGTGAGTAGGTTCATTAGGTAGCTGCTTAGTATTGATGAAGTGGCTAAGGCTATTTTCAAGAAGATCATCATGTTGAAATTATTTAACTAGAGCATTGACCAAATCCTCTAGTTATAAGATGGAATGTTGAGGTAGTCGATTATACCATTCTAAATCATCTCTCATGAATTTTTTGACAAGTTTAGTATTATAAAAATTGTTAGTTTGGATCTATTCCTTCTAAATATTACCAAAATATTTAATAAAAATAGTGGGGTCCTTAGTCCCAGTGTACGTAAGATTTAGAGAAATATTTCCAATATCTATAGATACAATAAGTTGGGCTAGAGGTTCATTTTGAAGATGTTGAAGAATTTTGTTATTAATGATAGGTTGAGGGATGATATTATTTTTAGCATATTGAAGAGGAGGAAGGACAAAATTCTTATTTGGTTGAGTCATGATGAATTGAGGTGGTTTACCAGCCATTTTTTATATATGGGATTGTATTTTCATCATTTGATTATTATGAGTGATTATATATTGGTCATTTGTTGATGTATTTTATCAAGGAGTTGAGTAATATTAATGGGAAGAGTAGGATTATTGAGTGGAGGAAGATTCCCAACATTGGTATCAAGAAGAGGACTAGGGTGAGTAACTTCAACTGTATTACATTGTGTTTTCCTTAAGGGTGACAAATTTAGGTTTCATGATTTAATAATTAGTTTGAGATTTGGAATACATGGAGGTAATTAAATAGTTTCATCTAAAGTGATAATACAAGTGAGGTTCTAATATAAATCCATGATTATGTAGTGTTATTGTCTAATTAAAAGCTAAAAAGATGACATAATTATGAAATTATTAATTAATTTGATAAAATCAAATGAGAAATGTAGATTATAGGGGGCCTAATCAAGGTATTTATATATGGGTAAATTAGGAATAAGAATCTAAAAATAAAACTAGGTCGACCTGGGTCAACGTAGTTATAAAAAAAGATAGAAATAAAACTAGGTCGACTAAGATTGATGTAGTTTTATAGAAAAGATAGAGAAATAAAACTTGTTTGACTAGGGTCAATGTAGTTATATATGGGGAAAAAATTAATAGTATTGGAAATAAAAAAAACTATAGGCAAAATAGTTTGATAAACAAAATCAAAATGAGAATACATTAGACTAAGTTGAGCTTAGTTGATGTAGTTTATTCACACATAATAAACTAGATCAACACTATCTAATGTAGTTAGAACACTTAACATAGAAATGTATTGATGCTAGTTGATATAGTCTATAATAAAAAAGAGAATAATAATCAACAAAGAAGAATGGAAATTTTAACTATTTTGATAACTATTCATCTAAAAGGAAGATCAAGAAGATGCTCTATAAGGATGTGATTGAGTTGTAGGCTCTCAAAGATACTTAATTTTTTATTAGATAATGTCAACCCAATGTTTCATATTGATAAATATAGAGAATGTATCATGCCCATAGCTCACTAAACATAGTTTCAAGGTTAAGTTGAGAGTAAATTATTAGTACTAATTATGTTGGTAATATGATTGTCATTGATGTCAAATGGGACACTATAGATGTCATTGATGTCAAAATGATCAGGCAGAATTGATGGAGAGAAGAGCATGTTTCACAGTTGCATAGTGTAAAGTTGTCATGATTTTATAGAGACCATTTATGGATGTTTAAAGTCAAAGAGATAGAAGATTCATTATGATTTTTTCATGTAAATTCTAGAAATATGTTCCACAGGTTTAGAGGAGAAAGAATGAGCTCATAATTAATTATTTAGCTCTCAGATTGGATAGGTTTTCTTAGTAAAACCCTAAGGGTTTATATATGGCATCAATAAGCAAAGTTGTATTTTAATGTTGACTTGGTATAGCTAGGAACTGATAACTTAAGTTACAACTTAAGCCCATATCATTGTTAAGAAACTAGCCACTCAACCTACCAATTATTGGATTTGAGAAATGATCAAAAGACTTTATATTTTCCTAAGTCTAAGAATTACTATATGTCACAAATTGATCAATGGCTTATGCTTCATTATACATAGATGATAAAACAAAGCAAAACAAAGTCAAATTGTCAAAGGTCCCTTTGAGTGAATGCACTAATTCTAAGTCTCACAAGCAAATAAGTCTGTCAGATAGAGGATCAATGCAAAGATGTAAAATATCTCAATAGTGGGAACTAATATCTATGTATAGAAGGCATGTAATTATGACAAGTGTCATATCATTAAGGGTTGGATAGATATAAATCTCAAGATTGTCAAAAGATATGATGGTGCATGGGTGATCATATAAAGGAGATCCAATGGAATGAATGGACTCAAATTCTATAAAGTGCTCAATGTTTATTAATACAACAAGAAGTTAAAGATTGTGTAGGTTTGAAAATATTGAAGAAGTGGAAGTGATCAAAGATATAGAAATCTATGAAATGAGTTCAAAGTGTCGATGTTTAATAAGCAAGTCAAGGTAAAGGATATGTATCTTTAGAGATTAAATAGAGAGCATGAACCTATCATATAATGATCAAATGGACACATTTTAAAGTTGAGATATTTGAATAGAGACCATTGGATCATGGTGCCAAACGCAAGATCAATGATCAACATATAAATTCATGTCTAGATTAATGGCTAGTTATAGGAACATGCAGGGACTTACATATAAGCCATGAATCTTAACATAGATAATGAGAGTGATTGATCTAACTGATCAAATCTACATTAAATAGTTTGTGTATCAAAGTTTGAGTCTAACAAATGATGTAGATAGTAAAGGGACATGGAATTATGTCACTATACATTGAATTTATTGCAAGGTATCATAGTTTCACTACCTCCTAAGGATCAATTAGTTCTAGCCATTGTATAGGGCACTAACAAGTTGATCCTTTGGTGTAATGACAATCAATGGGCCAATAGAATCAAGACATGGGAACTTATAGTTCAAGTCATAATGAACTAAAGTCCAAAATTATCATGATGTGTTATATTCTAAGTGTGAACATAAAGAGAAGAAGCAAATCTTAGATCATTTATTTATATATATGATATCTAGGACAAAGAAATGTAGCTAAACAATTACATTTGATATTGATCCAAATTGAATATAGAG
This sequence comes from Torreya grandis, assembly GCA_037957365.1. Lineage (NCBI taxonomy): Eukaryota > Viridiplantae > Streptophyta > Pinopsida > Cupressales > Taxaceae > Torreya > Torreya grandis. The sequence continues at coordinate 133,263 of JARHVA010009258.1, forward strand.
TAGAGTGGTTGGTGAAAGAAATGAAGTATGTTAATTAAAGAAATATCTAGACATAGGACTAGAGGAAGAGAGAGGAGTAGAGAGGAAGAAAGGCACAAAGAGAATGTGAAGAGAATGATCAATTGTAGATTAGACCTATAACAAAGAATAAAGATTTGGATTCATGTATGAATATAATTTATAAATTAGATTTATAACTCCATATGAAAAGTCTGATAGGTTGGTGCCATTAGATAAGTTGAGTGGGTGCTCAAATTAAGGAGAAGGTTCTTCCTTAGAGTTGGTGCTCTTAAATCAGGGGATTGGTGTCTCCTTAGGATTGGTGTCCTTAAACATTGTAACTAGTGAGGTTTGTTAGTAAGGCTTTGAACTATGAGGCTAGACTAGAAGAGTAGATTCTAGCAGCTATTTTCACCATAGTTTTTCACTTTGGGTTTTCCATGTATAAATATTGTGTCATGTGCATTTTTGCTTGTATGTGATCTCCACATTTATCTTTTAATCTGCATATGCTTTTGAATTTGATTTAAAAGGATTGAAAGACTAGTTTTAATTGATATATTGATTCACACCCCTTTTTAGTATCTAGTTGTGTTCCAATAATTAGTATCATAGCCTAGGGTTCCTTGAAAGAAGATTAATTAGCTCATTTAGATCTTGGAATAATGAACATAATGACTATTCTAGAAGGATCTTCATCAAATAAAGCACCTCTCTTTGATGGATCTAGCTATGCATTCTAGAGAATAATAATGGAATCATATTTATCTTCTTTGGGGTTTTATGTATGGATGTCTATGGTAAATGGATATACAAACCCTACTATAACTCTTACTGATCAGGCTACCAAGAAGGCATATGAGAGCAATGTTAATGTAAGGAATGCTATTCTTTATGGATTGTCAAACTCAAAGTTTGTCAAAATGATGTAGTGTCAAAATGCTTAAGATATCTAGAGAAAACTAAAGAGCATCTATGAAGGAGATGACAAGGTAAAGTAGGCCAAGCTACAAACTTACATAGGCAAGTTTGAGAGTCTTAAGATGAATGAAGAGGAAAATATTATATACTACCACCTTAGGGTAGATGAAATAGTCAATGCAATCAAAGGCCTAGGAGAATAAATGAAAGAGTTAATCATTGTCAAAAAGGTTTTAAGATATTTTCCATCAAGCTATGATTCTAATATATCTATAATAGAAGAAACAAGATATCTAGATAAAATCATTGTTGATGAGTTATATGGGACCTTCACATCCTATAAGATGAGAATGGGAGATACAGAGTCCTTCAAGAGAAAAGTTGCATTCAAAGTAGCCAAGCAAGTAAAGGAAGAAACATCAAAATCTAAATCTGAGGAGATTGATGAAGAAGAAGTAGCTTTGTTAGAAGACTAAAGAGAGGATTTGGAAAGTACAGAGGTAAGTTACCCTTCAAATGCTTTAACTGTGGTAAAGTAAAAAAAATTGTTGCTAAATTTCCTCATAATAAAAAGGATAACTTTGAACAAGTAGAGAGTATCAAAAAGGTGAAACCCTACTCTCCTAAGAAGAACTTCTTCAAGAATAAGAAAGGTCTATATACAAAATAAGACAATGAATCAATAGAAGATAGTGATAGTTCAAATGATGACCATGATTGTGCTTTTGTGGCTAAGGGAAATAAATCCCTATTCATGATAGTAGGATCAAATTTTGTAAATCTAGATCAAGATGAAGTTGAAGACTTGGATGAAGAAGAAGAAGGAGGAGTGGATCTAGAATATGAGCTCATATGTGCTCTAGATGAGATTGACAAGATGAGAAAAGAGAACCCAAAACAAAAGAAGCTTGGACAAAAACAAATGGAGAAAATGTCTAAAATTATTGAGAAATTTGATTAGATGGAAATTATCCTAAAGACACAAGTTGAAGAGGCTAAAAGAATATAAGATGTAGTCAAAATGGAACTACAATCTAAGTCTGATAAATGTGTGAATCTTGAGGTAGAAATAGTGGCTTTGAGAAAATAAATTGAAATAGCTAAAGGTCAACTAAATAAAAGTCTAAAGTTGACAAGAGGATCAAACATTCTTGATGAACTGATCAATTCTCAAAATCCATCAAAAGAGAGATTGGATCTTTGTTATGAGAAGGGAAATTTTTTCTCAACTAGCATATCTACTAACCTATATGAAAACTTCAAAGCAAAAGGAAAATTATGAGAAAAGAAAGAGAAAGCTTGCAAAGATACAAAGAGAAACTCAAACACAACTAATGTGAATAAAGCTAAACCTAAATAGAATATTGAAGAGAAAAATAAGATAAAGTTAGTTGATGTTGATGGATACACCAAGGTGAGAAACTTGAATAAGCCACAACTTAGAATAATTTCTCATGTTACACCAAGAAATGCTATGATCAAGTATTCCTCATATTTTTATGGTTATTATGATAGCTATAATCATTTTGGTCATAAGGCTATTGATTATAGAGTTGTATCTACAAGGAGAATAAATTTTGTGAGTAGAAACTCATTTGCTCCTTTATTAGATACAAATGTAATGTGTTATACTTGCAATAATTTTAGTCACATAGCCAACACTGTAGAACTAGCTTTGTAAGATCAAAAGTACATAATGTTAAGAAATACATGCCTCCCAATGTGAACAAAGGTTCATAAGTTTCTAAAAAGAATTTAAATAAGAAACCTAAGGATGTGTGGAGAGTGAAAAATCAATCCATGATTTCTTAGACTACACTTCATGCCAAGGATTAGAATTTATGGGTGATAGATAGTGGTTTCTCAAATTATATGACTGGTGATAAGAGAAAGTTCACCAAATTGAGTAAATGTAAGGAAGGATCTATCAGCTTAGGAGAAAACACAATAGTAAAGATCAAAATTAAATGAACCTTGAACATAGATGGTAATCTATCTACACATGATGTCCTTTATGTTGAAATATTGAAGCATAATCTGCTAAGTGTCAACCAAATGTGTGATAATGGATATAAGGTCACATTTTATGTAGAATTCTATAAGCTAAAAAGATCTGGAAAAATAGTTGAAGAAGGGAAAAGGACTAAGAGCAATATCTATAATCTTGTTGAAGTGAATGGCAATAGTTGCTTGATGGTAAAGATTGATGAGAGTTGGTTGTGGCATAGGATAATGGGTTATGTCAACTTTGATAATCTAGTCAAAGTGAGCTCAAATAAGTGTGTAAGACACATTCCCAAGATAACCAAACTTACATATACTATTTGCAAATAATGTCAACTACGTAATTAAACAAGGGTTAGCTTTCAAACAAGAGAGTATGCAACTAAAAAGCCTCTACAATTAGTTCATACTTCTCTTTGTGGTCCTACCAAGACAAGAAGATATAAAGGAGAGTATTACTTCATGTTATTTATAGATGAATACTCAAGAATGACATGGGTAGACTTTTTGAAGGATAAATCTCAAGCTTTTGAGAGATTCAAGATCTTTCGAGCCATGGTTGAAAATGAGATTGGTAGAAAAATTAAATGCTTAAGATCTGATAAAGGTGGATAATTCACCTCAAATGAATTCATAGATTATTATGAGAAGCATGGGATCAAAATTTTATACTCTATACCAAGGACTCCACAACAAAATAGAGTTATTGAGAGAAATAATATAAAAGTCAACAAAATGGCCAGAACAATACTAAAGGAGGAAAAGTTACCTAATGGATATTAGAGAGAAGCATTTCAAAAAATAAAATACATCTTGGATAGAGTTTAATTGAGGATAAATAGTGACAAAATTCCCTATGAGCTATGGTATGGAAAGCCTACATCTGTTAAGTACTTTAGAGTGTTTGGAAGCAAATGCTATATCAAAAAAAAGGAGGACAAACTAGGAAGCTTTGAATCAAGATGTGATGAAGTAATATTTATTGGTTATTCCACTCAAAGTAAAGCCTATGTATGTTACAATAAGAGGCTAGACAAGATGGTGGAGAGCATAAATGCCAAGGTTGAAGAAGGCATAAAATTTGTTAAACCTGACAAGGAAACTAGTAATGAAGAGTCAGATCTTGAAGAAGAATCAAATAATGAAGAGGCTGAGGAAAATAATGAAAAATCACCTCTAATATTTGTTCAAAAGGATCATCCTAAAGAGAAAATAATTATCAATAAAAATGAAGGAGTTTAGACAAGGAGAAGAGTTTCAATGAACAAGGAGCAAGTAATTTTTGCTTTAATGTCTAAAATTGAGCCTAAGAGCTATGTTGAAGCCAACAAGGATGAGAATTGCCTAAAATCCATTAAATAAGAACTAAGCCAAAGAGAAAAGAACAAAACTTGGAAATTAGTTCGAAGACCCTCAAACAAGAATGTGATAGGAACAAAATGGGTATATAGAAACAAGATCAATGAGGATGGAGTTTTTATAAGAAATAAAGTGAGATTGGTGTGCAAGGAAAATACACAAGTAGAAGGCATAGAATTTGAGAAAACATTTTCTCTAGTTGCTAGATTGGAAGCTATAAGAATGTTTCTAACATTCTCTATTTACAAGAAGTTTAAAGTCTATCAAATAGATGTAAATTCTACTTTCTTGAATGGGAACTTGGAAGAGGAAGTGTACATAGAACAAAATGAAGGTTTTCAATTATTAGATGAGGAATATTATGTGTGTAGACTAAAGAAAACACTTTATGGTCTAAAATAGGCACCTAGAGTATGGTATTCAAGATTGGACCAATACCTAAAACAACAAGGTTTCAATAAAGGATGTACATGCAATAATTTGTACTTCAAATTAGAAGGTGCACATATGTTGATTGTTGTTATTTATATAGATGAAATCATCTTTTGTGGTATCATTAACAAAATATGTAAATAATTTTCTACATAAATGCAAAGTGAATTTGAGATGTCTATGCTAGAATTTTCTTTCTTCCTTGGTATATAAATAACATAAACTAATGAAGATATATCCATATCCCAAACCAATTATATAAAGGAGATCCTCAATAAATTTGGAATGGAAGATAACAAACTAGTTAGTACTAACATGATAATTGGATTCAAGTTGAGCAAAGAGGATGATTCCCTTGATGCAAATAAAACTATGTATAGATCAATGACAGGTAGCTTTCTATACCTAACTGCATCAAGACCAAATATCATGTAAGTAATGTGCATGGTTGTTAAATTTAAAGCTGATCCTAAAGAGTCACATGTCAATTCAGTGAAAATAATCTTTAGATACATCAAGAGCACAATTGACTATGGCCTATGGTACCCTACAAGTGAATATTTCACTTTGACAACATATATAGATGTTGATTGGGTAAGAAGTGTGGATGATAAAAGAAGCATTAGTGGTGGTGCATTTTCCCTTGGAAATAGACTTGTTTCATGGCTAAGAAAAAAACAAGAGTCAGTTACTCTTTATACAGTAGAAGCAAAGTATGTGGTAGCAATGGCATGTTGCACTCAAGTCTTGCGGATGAAGTAAACACTCAAGGGAATCAAGGTTGAGTACACATCACCTATTTCTATTCTTTGTGATAATTCAAGTGTTTCATTGATGAATTTAAGAACCAAGCACATATCAATCATCACTTCTTAAGATAAAGGGTTTCATATCAAGAGGTCACAATGGAATAGATGCCAACTAAGTACCAGATTATAGACATATTCACCAAACCTCTTCCCAAGGAATAATTTGAATATTAGAGATAGAAGCTGGGAGTAGTGCCTCCTACACCACATCATTAAATCACTAGTGATAGGGCATGAGTCTAAGAGGAGTATCATATCCTTAGAAGAGAGAGAACTCTTTGGAAAAATAGTGAGGAGTCCCTTTGCCATTGATGTCAAAGGGGGAGGAAAAGGGAAAATTCTCTTTGTAAAAGTTTAGAAAAAAGTGAAAATGCTCTCCATAAAAGCACAAAAGAGCAGAGTAAGTGTCAAAGATGAGTATTAGCTAAATGTGCCATTGCCTAAGGGGGAACAAGTTTGGTATGAAAATCTTTAGTTCATACTTATCAGAAGCCAATGCAAGCAATGCCAGAGAAGGAGCTAAATTATTAGAAGATCAAAACATTAAGTTTGCATCAGAGCATTTAGTTTACCATCAATGACAAAGGGGAATATTGTTGGTAATATGATTGTCATTGATGTCAATAGGGACACTATGGATGTCATTGATGTCAAAAGTATTTAGTAGGATTGATGGAGAGAAGATCACGTTTCACAGTTGCACTATGCAAAGTTGTCATGCTTTTACAAAGACCATTTATGGATGTGTAAAGTCAAACAGATAGAAGATCTATTATGGGTTTTTCAAGTACATTCTAGAAATATGGTCCATAGGTTTATAGGAGAAGGAATGAGCTCATAATTTATTTATTTAGTTCTCATATTGGATAGGGTTTATTAGTAAAACCCTAAGGGTTTAGCCATGGCATCAAAAAACAAATTTATATTTTAATGTTGAATTACTATAGCTAGGAACTGACTTAAGTTACAACTTAAGTCCATATCATCATTAAGAAACTAGCCCCTTGACCTAGTAATTACTAGCTCTGAGCAATGATCAAAGGACTTTATATTTTCCTAAGTCTAAGACTTAATATATGTCCTATCTTGATCAACAATCCATGCTTCATCATACATAGATGATCTAATGAAGCAAAGCAAAGTCAAATTATCAAAGGTCCCTATGAGTGAATGTGCTAATGCCAAGTGTCACAAGAACATAAGTTTGTTAGATAGAATACAAATTTAAGGATTCTAAATGTCTCAATAGCAGGAACTAATAGCTATGTATAGAAGGCATGCACTTACACCAAGTGTCATATCCTTGAGGGGTTGGATAGATATAAAGATCAAGATTGTCATAATATCTAATGATGTATGGGTGATCATGCAAAGGAGATCTAATGGAATGAATAGACTCAAATTATATAAAGTGCTTGATGTTTATCGACATAGTGACAAGTTAAAAATTGAACAAGTTTAGAAAGATCGATAGAGTGGAAGTGATCCAAAGATATAGGAATATAGGAGATGAGGTCAAAGTGTCAATGTTTAATGACCAAGTCAAGGTAAAGGATGTGCATCTTTAGAGATAAAATGAAGAGTGTAAGCCTATCATAGAATGATTAAATGGACATGTTTTAAAGTTGAACTATTTGAATAGAGACCACTGGATCATGGAACTAAAGGCAAGATCAACAATCAACATTTAAAGTCATGTTTAGATAAATAATTAGTTATATGAACATGAAATAACATGCATATAAGTCATGAATCTTGACATAGACAATAAGATTGATCGATATAATTGATCAAATCTACATTAAAGAGCCCGCACATCAAAAATTGAGTCTAACAGATGTTATAGATAGTAAAGAGACCTAAAATTATGGCATGATGCATGGAATATATTGTAAGGTATCATGGTTTAACCACCTCTTGAGGATCAGTTAGCTCTAGATATTGTATAGGGCACTAACAAGTCAATCCTTTGATGCAAAAATAATCGGTAGGCTAATAAAATCGAGATGTGGGAACTTACAGTTCAAGTCATAATGAACTAAAGTCTAAAATTGGCATGATGTGTTATAGTTTAAGTGTGAATACAAAGATAAGAAGCAAACCCTAGATCATTTGTTTATATATATGATATCTAAGACAAAGAAAATGTAGTTGAATAATTACAATTGCTATTGAGCCAAATTGAATATAGGGCAAAGTGGTTGGTGAAGGCAATGAAGTGTGTCAAATAAAGAAGTATTTATACATAAGACTAGAGGAAGATAGAGGAGCATAGGGGAAGAAAGGTACAAAGAGAATGTGTAGAGAATGATCAGTTATAGATTAGACCTATAGCAAAGAATAGAGATCTAGATTCTTGTATGAATCTAATTGTATATTGGAGTTGTATCTCCATAAGAAAATTTTGATAGGTTGGTGCCATTAGATAAGCTAAGTGGGTCCTTATTTAGAGTTGGTTATCTTAAATTATGGGATTGGTGTCTCCTTAAGATTGGTGTCCTTAAACATTGTAACTAGTGAGGTTTGATAGTGAGGCTTTGAACTATGAGGCTAGAATAGAACAATAGATTCTAGCAGCTATTCTCACCATGGTTTTTCCCTCTAGGTTTTCCACATATAATTCTTGTGTCATATGCATTTGTGCTTGTAAGTGATATTTACATTTATATTTTAATCTGCATATGCTTTTGAATTTGCTTTAAAAGGATTGAAATACCAGTTTTAATTGATATACCAATTCACCCCCCTCTTAGTATCTAGTTGTGTTCTAATAAATCACTAATCATTTCATTATATAATTAGATGGATGGTTAGATTCCTAGAGTTCAATAGAAAGAAAATTCTTAAAAATTTCTAAGATAGCATGAGGTACATAGAAATTAAAGTGTGCTTTTAGCTCTATACCATGGATATGATCATTAGGGAAATCCCCTCACACCATGATATTTGTAAATGATATACTAGGACTATAAAAAAAGTATCACATAGCCTTTCATGACATTAATTAAATAGTTTTAAAATTATCAACACATAACAAGGTCAACACTATCTATTATGAAAATAAGATAAAATAAACTAAGTTAGACATAATAAACTTACTTTAATATCAAAAAAATTATACATAAAAATAAGTCAACTAGGGTTGACTTAATTTACAGTGTAGTAAAATTTTGACAAAATTGAAAAACTAGAAAACAAGAGTGAAAAATGAAATATTGAGTTGTTTAAATAGAAAATAGAATTGTAAAGATTTTTTAATAGTTGTCTTATTGATATAATAGACATGTAGAAAATGTAAATAAGATAAAGATTTCATGATATAATTGGTTAGAAAAAACTTGAGAAATATGACTAGGTCAACCATGGTTAACTTAGTTTGTTGATTGTGAGTGTTGTAGATCTGATTGCTAAAATTGAGTCATCCTACATAATGAAGCTTGTTGGAAAAACACAATTAGAGCTAGTTCATCCAATATTTATTTAGTCCTATAAATGAAATAAACTAAAAACCACAAATATTAAACATGATTGGCCATGGTCAACTTAGTCTACAAAAAGTTAAAAATTGAAAATAATGAAATAAGACCAAGGTTGACTTGTGTCGACCTAGTTGGTTGAAACTAAAAAATGTAAATTTCATAAAATGAACTAGATCAATATAAGTCAACCTAATTGGTTTTATATGAAAATTTAAAAGTAGAGAATATAAATAGGTCGATTTGTGTTGACCTAGTTACATGTAGATGAAAATATGCTGAGAATATAACTAGGTCAATTTGTGTCAACCTAGTTAACTATTAAAAGAAAAAATGTAATGAAAAGGTTAGATTCACATTAGGTTCACCAAAATATATGCAAAAAATTATGATAGATCTAAATCTTATCCTACTTAGTAAATCCAAATTTGAAGAAGGTAATCAACTAACATCTATTATGATACTTTATATATTGAGAGCATGACTAAATTGGATCCACTAAACCTAAATAAAGGGAAATTATCACACAACAATAAAGAAGAGGGTTCCAAAGCCTCTAGGCAAATAATATTATGCAATAACCCTAGATAAGTATTCTAATGCATAAAATTAAATCTAATCTAGTCTTATCAAAGCTTATAACATAAAGAGGGATGATTTAAAATAAACAAAACAAATAAGGGATCATGGTAGGAAAATGGGGGCCTCAATCACCTAAGGTGGAAGATGGCAAGCCTAGAAAACCATATAAATACACTAAGTTTAAGTGTATATGTAATATAATCAAGGATTTAGACATTAAAACCTATTAATTTGTGCAATATCTATCTATAAAATGAAAAAACAAAAGTTATAGATACTTACCTTTGGATGAACTTGTCGAGTCTCAATCTCTCCCTTGGCCAATGATGCCTTACAAGAGATTATTGTGGCTTTATAAGGATAAAAATATATTTGAAATCATATTTAGGATAAAATATTCATACTTTCATCCAATACTTCCCACAAAATAATTTATCTTTCCTCCAAGGCAAACCCTAAGCAATGGCTCCTTCAAATGCAATAGTAGAATTATGAGCTAAAATTATGTGAAAATTAATTTTCCCTCTTATTAGATTGAAGTGAAGGTTGTAGTTATAGAATTTATAGGTTCTAATCCTTTGATAATTTTATCCAAAAATGTCATCTTTCCATGACAAAAGTTTTTAAAAGTTACCATTTGGCTAGAACTAGGTCAACCTAGGTTAACCTAGTTACATAATGTGAGTCATAACATTCACAATTGGGTCTACCATGGCCAACCTAGTATAAAAATAGATTGTTCCTTAGTTAGGGTTTATTGAGAGGATAATTTCATAGGTATTTGGATAAGTGGGATTTGTAGTGGGTTTATGTATGCTATAATTAACCAACATTGTTATGAAGCACCAATGGTCTTCCCAACCCTTTCCCGATACACCCTTTAAGGTGTTTACTCAGAGAGATTGAAACTAGATAGGTTCCTTCAAGAGATAAAACATTAGTAAATGATAAAGTTTAAAAATATTGTGTGTATATATGGAGTTCCCTCCTTATAAGGCTCATTTTCATGTCATAAAAAGACCTATAAATTTATTACAATGCCATATGGTCTACTTTCACAAGTAAACCTCCATTGTAATTTACTTGTACTATTCAACAAGTCAATTAACAAGCCCATAAATTTTATTACACACTTATTAAATTTATTTCAAGCAACACATGGGTTTACTTGCACAAGTAAAACTACTTCCTTATACAATTAATAAAATTATTACATGCCCATATGGGCCTCTTACACTTGAGTTTAATTTTGTTTAAAAATGTTATACACACTCTAACAATTAGGTCAAGCATACCAACTAGGTTATGACCCTAAGGGTTTTAGGCTTCCTATAAAGCATACTTGATAGGGCTCATAGCCTTTCTAGAAGGTCTATGAATCTTTATAAATTCTACATTTAAATTTTTGAAAATTTTAGAATTATAAAATTTATGAATTAGATGAGCTAGTTTAAATTTAAATTAAGCCTTTATTAAAATTAATAGCATATGTTTAACCAATAGAAAATGGAGGGAAAAAAAAATTAAAACTTATACACAACTAAGAGTCATTACATATGGAGAATGTATCAAATTGACAAGGGAGAAATGGATCCATACGAGGTGTATACCAATTTGACATCAAGTGGTAGCCAAAAGGATCTCAAATTAGATATATAAATAATATGTATTAAAGGGAAGAGATAGGGAATACTCATAACTAATTTAATCTATATTTTTATTGCACATAAATTTGACCCATTTCATTAGAACATTTTGAACCATATTACATATTTTAGGAAATCAAGATGTATTTATAACAATAATAACTTGAAATAGAAAATATAGACTATATATATTTATTATAGATATGATTTTATTATGTTAATAAGGGGAAATAAAAAAATAGTTTTGAAAACCTAATACATAAATTTGAAACCATAAAAATAAAAGATGAAAGACTAAGGGAAACCTAGGTTTTTTTGTGCTCAAGAGAAAGGTCAGATTCAATAGAAAGTTTCAACTTATTTTGGATTTAATGATATAAACAAGTATAAAACTATTGAAATTCAAATTGAATAAGATATTCATTCACCATAAAAATTTAATTCCTAACAAATGATTTATTTGACTTATTAGATATGGAAATGAAAAAAGGATAAGGCACTTATCTAAT
>JARHVA010009258.1:150000-182500 GCA_037957365.1 Torreya grandis
ATTAAAATATAAAAATTTAAAGTTATTAGGGTTACTTATAAAAATTAAAAGTGAAAATGAATTCTTAAATTTTAGAATTATTTTATTTTTGATCTATTTCCTCTTAATTATTTTTTCTTCTAATACCGTTGAAATCCATATTTGTTTCTTCAAGTGCCATTCAAATCATAGTTTTTTGTTTTGTTGTTATCAATGAAATACATGTTGATTTGTTCCTTTAACACTAAAACCACATTTTTCATTCATCTACCATCCAAATGATTTTTTTAGTTTTAAATGTGTATTGAGGGTGCATGAAGTGTTTTGGGTTAGTGTTTTAGGGACCAAGTTTAATGGTAAGGACCACAGGGTAAGACAATTTAGTTTTAGTTTTTAAAATTATGGATGGTAGTTTTCAATGGGAGGAGAACATATAGAGACATAAAACAGCATGTCCAAGTATTAAAGCATAATTATATACCCATATATTATATTGGAAGCATGTTCATGGTAATAAAAAGTGTTGCATGCCCTCTAAATTCTTTAGGGTTAGCTCATTAGTCAATATAACTTCATATTTATCCATAATTAGGTAAGAAGTGTTGACCCTTAAAATGCACTTAAGGTAAATTTAGAAAGAGAATTTAAGGATTGACGTGTGAGTGAGATGCATCAAAGACCCTTATATTTTTATAAAGTGCATCTTTAAGATCATGTGTATAGGGAAGAACATGATACACAAGAACCATGATGCATACTACATGGTTCACAACAAATACATATCAAATAATGAAAAACACTTGGGAAAGAAACACAAAAAAACACACTGTTGGAGGATCTAACACATAGAAAACATCTAAACAAGGAAAATGTGGATTATATGGGATCAATCCAAGTTGTAAAAGTATATGATTTGATATCAATGGAATATGACATTGCATAAGAGATGTGGAAAAATATAATAATGAATATTTTAGATGCATAATATAGGTAGAATTATAGTTGAAGAAAAGTATTTGAATTAACAATAACTAGTATAGGTCTAAGGGGTACACATAAAATATAAATAAGGACCTTGTCATCTTATTTCACTAGTATATTTTTATGTTTTTCCATCAGTTGGGGTATAAAAAATTAGGTAATATTTTTCTTAGATTTTTTTGTGTCTAGATGTAAAATTTATGTGATGCAATTTACGTCAGAGACTTTGCCACAAACATTCATTCAACATTAAATGAATTTGTAGAGTTTGGGAAAAAAATTTATTGATGCTCTACATGTCAATGAAATGTGAATCAAGAAGTGTACCAATAAAAATGTCAAGTTATCTTTTAAGACATGATGGGAAATATTTTGTTGCACATCAACAAGCATGCATTAGGATAACATCATCATGCATTTTTAGTTAAAATTAAAGCTAGAATATTTAAAATTTCTGCATCAAAATATAAATATTTAAAATTTTATTTTTTTAATAAATTAAATAGTTATATTGTTAGCTACATACTTTTGGTAGTTTTAAATGATTTATTATTTTTAATTAATATGAATAAAATGTCATTGATAATTATTATTGGAATAGTTAACAACAACCTAAGACAATATGGAAAATTATTTAAATATTATAAAGTAATAAAAATTATCAAATAAAATAATTATGTCAAGGTTTAATATAATCATTGTCATTATTAATAATGTGTATAGATCTAAAATCATATTCATAATGAAAGAGTCAATAACAAAAATCAATAAAGTAATTATTAATTTATATTCATCATCGTCATTGTCATCATCATAGTCATATTCATTTTCCTCATTATTTTCCTTATCATAACTCATTTCCAAAAAAATAAATGAAATATAAAATATCAAGATGACATCATAGGTAAATATATGATGATAAATCATTAAATATAACTAATAAATTTTACTACTAACTCTCAATAATATTTTTAAGAATGGAGAGACTACAAAAGAATATTCACAAGAAGAATTTTTAGAGAGGAGCTAGATTGAAAGAGGTCTAGATGATTGGTTTAATATTTATAGGAATGAGTGAAAGATAATGATGAAAATGAATAAGATAAAGATTATAAAGAGGCTGAATTTTTTCAGTTTGTTTAATAATTTGAATATTAATATAGATTTATAGTAAGAACTGATATGTATGCATCTACTCAAAAAATATTTTGGATCAAATTTTGATGCTTTGAAAAAATATCTCTATTGGAGAGAGCTTCAAAATATGAAATGGGATATGGTTATGAGTATGGATTCATCAAGGAAGAAGGAATGTGTAAAAGGAACTATAAATGAGGAGAGATTTGTATAATGGATAGATTATTTTGATTCCTCCAGATGAAAGTTATGGGATAGAATTAAGGACAGTAAGCAAAGAGTAGAGGAATGTTATGAAATACAACTAAATTAAAAAGGTATGTTGAAATTTGTCTTTGAACATCATCCTAAATAGGTCAATAAATTTTACTTAATTTAAGAAATAATCGATGAAACTCAAGGTGATTTAGGAAGGGAAGAAACTATTGGGAAAATGAGGAATTTTTTTAAAAAAGGTGTTTCCTTAGAGAAATTGATTTATAAATATTGGGAGGAACTGGATTTGGAAATTTTTAACTTTATTTCAAAAAGATTTTTATTCATAAGATTCAATAACATTGAAAAAGAAAATTAAGGTTCTGGAACAAAATATTTATATGATCAAGGACTATTATGTGGAAGTTAAACTTTGGCAGGATAATTTTCAAGATGGAATATTTGAAATTAGAAAAGTATTTTAAGATGATAAAAAGAGATATAATTTGCATAAGATTCTATAGATTAATATATTAAAAATAAACAAGGAAGGTCCTTCTACTAGAAATGAAAAGGAATTTACTAGATCTAGTTCAAGAATTTTATAAAGAATATGGGATCAGATGTCTTCCTTGATGTAATATTAGGTCTCTCAAAAGAATAAATTTAGTTGATTAAAGAAGGATATGAATAAGAACTTGTTGATCAAAATAAAGAGAACCCCATGAATGAAATAAATGGAGAAAATCTAGATTTAGATCTCAAAGATGAGAATTGAAAAAAAAGAAAGAGGAAATTCTTACAAGGAAATGGGAGCTAATATATATGAATGGTGAGGGAAAGGGTATTGTATAAAAATCATTGAAGTTTGAGATTCAAGAGCATAGGAGTCTTAAGAGGTTAGAATTAGGATATAAATTAAAACCCAATGAATATAGTATATTATTAAAAGTTGATGTCTATTATGATTTTAAATTAAAAAGTCCCAACATCAAATATGCCAATCAAGAACAAAATTTTAGATGAAATTAAGAAAACCAGTATCAAAGAAGAAGTAATCGAGGATTTAAGAATCAACTTCTTAATTGGAAAGGTTTTTGGTAAACCCTATAATTGAAGATCATTAGAAGAATGGATAGAAAATAATTGGGAAGGAGTAGAGTCAAATTCATTTCATTATCTTCATAAAGAGTTTTTCATGGTAGGATTGGAGGAAAGTAAGGAAACATAAGAGACACTAAGACAAAAATTATGTTTCTTTGTGGGTACAAGAATAGAGATTCAGAGTTAGAAGATTTTTTTAAGAGAACAAAGGGGGTAGCTAAAATAAAAGAGGAATGGATTAGATTGTATTATTTTCCTATTAAATTTTGAAAATTTAATTTTTTTTAAGGATATTGGAAATACCCTGGGAAGGATTTATGAAGTGGACCATTGTATAAGATACAAAAAATATGTTATTTATGCAAAGATAAAATATATATGAAGAGGGATCATCTATGTCCAAATTATATCTTTATCTCATCCTCTACAAAATACTATTTTCATAAAAATGAATATGAAAATCACATGAGAAGGTGTTTATCATCTTTTTATTTGAGCCATATTGAAAAAAATTAAAATAATATTTACAATATATGTAAGGGGAATTCCAATAAAAAGGGATTTTGGGTTAAAAATATTAGTGAGATGAAGATAAGGCTATCTAAAAACAAAGAGAAGATAAAGTTCTAGACAAAAAAAGAGTAAAAGGTGAAGGATGATGGGGTTGTGGATTAAACTTTTTAGTTTTCACATAGACAGGGTTAGTCATATCAAAAGGAGAATCTTATAGATAAAAATTTTAAAATAAGAAAAGGAGAGAATAATGGATTAGATGGGACAAGTCTTTTATTTCTTAAAAATAATAGAGGATTTAGAAGATAAAAATTTACTACTAAACATAAAAAAGGAAGAGGTCATAGATTTAAAATATTATGAAAAAAGGAAGTTTTGGAAGATAAGGTTTAGAACTAGAGTTCAATATTGTTGAATGAATATGAATTGGATTTCAAAAAGGGTGAAAATGACTGTAGCCAATATTCTATCCAAAATTAAATAGAACATGTGATTTATGAGGAATTAGGTGGTGGTGTAAAATCAAAGTTGTTTAATAAGTAAATAGTGACTTTATAAGAAATCACAGTGATTCATGTAACTAGGGGATTAGGGGGAAAATAATCAATGAAATTAAGATTTAAAATCCTATGCAATTAGGTTCTCAGAGGAGAGGGATTGGTTTTTTAAAATGATGGAATGGTTTTTAAGTTTTCATAATGATTTAAAGTCCAATTTTTAGAGGGTGAAACCCTTTTTTAGGTAACAAGATGGTAATAACTAGATAATACTAAATTTGTAGATATTTTGAGAATAATGTTTTCAATCTCAGGGTTGGGATATTTAATTTCAAGAAGGAAGGGGTAGGAGTTTAGGATGGTATGGATGATTGTGTGGGGTGAATTTAGGTATATATTTAAATCATGAATGCAAATTTGAGGTAGAGGATGGGAATAAAATAAAAGTTGTTTGAATGTAAAAATAATTTGGTATTATGAACATAAAGATGGGGGTTGTTTTTGGGTAAATATTGAATAAAAGGAAGATGATTAGAAAAGGGGATATCATTTTTGGGTTTGTTAATGAGATAAAAGGAAAGGGCATCTTTGATTTGTTTTAAGGAATATATATAATGTTTTTTTATATTATTTCAGTTATGTTTTGACATTAATAATTTCATTATTATTTTGAGGAGTGAATTTATGATGGAAAATTGTCATGAATGGAAATTTAGGGTTATCATCATCCTTGATGTGAATAGTTTTAGATTTGATTAAAAAGGTATGGAACCTATGAAATAGATGTGATATTATCAATAAAAAATCACTTATTAATTTAATTAAAAAATAAGTTAGATTAGCCTTTCTATTCTAAAGTTCACATGACTGAGAAAGCCATTTAGGGATGAGCTTGTTTAATAAAATTTAAGTTGTGCCTTTTTTCCCTCTATGTGATATCATTAAATTTTGTTAGAATTATATTTTAAAGAGTTAATAGAAAAATTTAGTGGTGCTAATGAGATTATGACATTGGCTCAATACTTATGTAGTCATTATTGATCTCCCCTCAAAGCTAGAAGAATATATAATGTCAATAGTTTATATAAAGATTAAACTTGGGTCATTTAAAACATTTATATTTTTAGAGATAGGGAGATAACATATTTTATTTTTTAATTCCATGGCATCTGACTAAGGATTTGTATTTCATAAATTTTTATTTATTTAGATAAGAGGGAAATAAAATTTAATACTCCCATATGTGAAAATATAATGTATATTTTTTCATTAGAGTCAAAATAAGTTAATATAATAATTGAGGAGAATCTAGGACTAGATTATTTGGAGATGAAGGGGAAAAGTAGATTATATTTTGAGGTTTCTTCTTATCTAGTAAAAAAATTATTGTTACTACTTAATGATAAATATTGTATTTTGGGTTTAGTAGTGTCTTATATCAAGACATGATTTAAGGTTGGTTTGATTAAGGAATCACATATTATAGATTTTATTTCAATAAATAGATATGAGAGTAGAGGATCGGTCTCAATGGCTACCTTTACATACTTAAAAATAAGGTTTGTTATATTGGTGGAGCATGTTAAAAATCATTATAAATTCTTTGTTATTGGGATAATTTGGGATGAATAAACCCTACCTATTATACATTTAAATGTTATATGTGGTGTCAATTATAAAATATAGTATTATAAAATTGAAAATGTGAGTTTTGACCTACCCTCACTTTAAATGACTATAACGTACACATATGTATCTTGCACACCCTTATTTAATATCCACATGATTTCAATGGGTTTGACATTCCCAATTATTTATCTATCAACTATAATAATTATTTAGTTATGTCTAATATGTTTATTACCATACTTAGAATGTCTAAAAATCATCAAATCAATATTCTTTCCTTTTAGACAATTTTATCAGACTCAGACACCTACAAAATTTTTAAGGTGTCTAACTCTGATAAACTTGTCCCCACACCAAAAAATAATCATTTTTAAAATTCAGATCATATTTATAAGTTGGACCAACATTTCATGTTAGCGGTGTGATAAATTTCATAAATAATTACATATAAATCACAATAGGTATACTCCTATTTTTTTAATCTAGCATTATCAAGAAAGTACCAATCAAGGATATTATAACACTTGAACATTCAAAGGGTTTCCCCTAAACTTCCCAATTTAGAAATATATCATAATGAGTAGTCCCTATCCAAGTTTCAAGCACCTAAGCCAAACCACATCTTCCATTATCAAGTGTGGAAAGCTAGATTACAAGTTACATTCATAAAAAGAGCACTATTGCACATATACCCCTAATGGGGAGAATTATGTGCAAATTTAATTCCATAGTGAAATTATTTAATATGTAGGTAATGCTCAACCATTAATGGGGAGTGGTTAGGTTTATCTTAACCCACTTATTTTCTCCATTTTATAGGTTACTTTAGTCTTGAAGATGTAGCTAGGATTTCTAAGTGAAGAAGACATGTTTTATGGATTTGTGCACACAGTGAGAACCTAAGACCACACAAGAATGCATATTTCAATAAAGTCTAGTCATATGTACCAAAATAATGAGGTAGAAATTCATAGGATGAATCTAAAAATAATAGATGCTTGTGTGAGATGATAGTGCCTACATCCTAATAGACTCATCCAAACATATCTAGGCATTCTTGTTCATGATCTAAGATTTTTTTGATCCATTTCCACCATTTTTTGTCACTAACACACAATATTATTCTTGCACATAATGATAACAAGCTATTTATCTAAATCCATTAGGTTATTTCCATAAATAGTAATTTTTAATTGTCAAATCATAATTTTATTTAACATTCAAATCAGTGTTTTATTATAATGTATTAATTTTTTTAATAGTGCATATATATTATTAGTTCACATTAATAAAAAATAAGGTAAAATGTATTGGTAAACCTATATTTTGTATAAAACATAGTCAAACCTTGGGTCTTCCCTTAGGGTTCCATACTTATTTTTTAGGGTTTTCTATTTGTGTATTTAAATTTTATTTTCAGACTTGATTTTTGATTTTCCCTCATTCACAAAATAAAAATGGCTATAATGGATATACACAATTTATATTTTCTAAAAAAACTATGATTTTAATCATTATATGTTATTTCCTTTTAATATGTAAAATATGTAATAACAAAGTAATTCCATGGGTAAAATATTTGTGTAATAATACTAATGATCAAATTAATAATGATAAATCCTTAGCCTTAATTCACATTATTTTAATATCCAAAATGAGTTGTTGCCTATTATCACTAAGAACCAAAGGGCATGCATGACATATTCTTTCCCTTCTTCCATAAAACCTCAAAATTATTATATCTACCATCCCACCCCTATTATTCACCCAAGGTTTATATTGGATAAGTATATACATGGTGTCACTACTATAAGAGGTAGGGTGTCATAACATGCACCATCTATTAGAGGTAGTCAACATGTTTCTCATCATCCCTCTCCACCTCCTGAGAGGCCATCTAATAAAAGAAAAGGGTATGATATCATTGATCAACTAAAAACTACCCATGCTAAGATTTATATCCTTGAATTAATAAGGAGATCAAATTTTTACAAGGACATCATATATGAGACATTTTGTGAGAAAACTATACCAAATGATATAAAACCTACATACTTTGTTGCCATTATAAATTCACTAAAGGATAGTGGAAAAGTGATTTAATTTTAAAATGAAGACTTCCCCACCAAACACATGATATATAAAAACCTCATATTTTTCATTCAAGTTCAAATTAAAAGTAAAACAAGAAAGCATGTATTGATAGATAGTGGGTCAAAAATGAATATCTGCAACATAGCCTTCTTATAAAAATTAGATGTCAATATGGATACTATTCAAAAAAATTATCAAAGAATAAAAGGGTTTGATAACATTCCACATCACATACTTGGATCAATATTATTATATGTGATATTAGACCTAAGATATTATCTACCCTATTTTACGTATTGCCTAATCATCTACATTACAATTTTATCTTAGGCTAACCTTGGATGCATGATATAGAAGTAGTACTATATAAACTACATAGGTGTGTGAAGTTCATGCATGATGGTTATTTGTATACATTCCCTATAGATAATGATCCATTAAAATATTTTAAAATGATGCAACCTAACTCTAAGGGTAATGCATAATTTACTTCTATGCATTATTCTATAGTACCTCCATCACAACTTATCCAAATAGACAAAATTAATATATGTGAGGTTGGAGAATCAAGTGTAGTAAATAATAATTATCCAATTATGACCATTAATGAAGAAAAAAAGAAAGAACCATAAATTACTATCGAGGAAAAAGAGATAATTCTAAATCTTCCTCTTTTGATCAATTTAGAAGATTGAGATCATATATTAATAGATAAAAATGACAGTGATGATGATGCTGATAAGATGCAAGGGAATCCATATGATTACTTTTGAAAGATAAATTTCAATCCTATTGATTTAGATGATTACTTATCCCATAACATGTTTACAGTTATTAGTCCAGGAGAGTATTAAAATAATTTACTTACAAAAGATATTCATGGATCAAAGGTGGATCAAGACAAGACAATAGTTCAATTTAATAAATACAATCATAATAAAAAAATTTGTTATAATGTTATATCACATTATGAGCCTTATATGATCAATACACCATCAAATAAAACCTTTGTAAATAAAGCATAACTCATACATAAGAACCATTTTAGGTTTCACATTATAATAAAGGTTTAGATCATAATTGAATGAAAAATGTGGATGACAAGAAGTCAAATAATATTATGATTATCATATAATAACTGGGAATGAAACCTAAAATTGTGTAATATTGCAAAAAAAAATTCAAAAGTATAAGAATGAAGGGATCACTAATGTAATCTATCTGCATCAATAATTACCATTATTAAGTTATAAAAATTCTTGTACTCAAATATAACATAGAGAATTATAATCATCCACGATAAGAAATCTTAACTATTACAATATACATTGAGTGTGACTTTTGGTGATAGATTCATGTTGATGAAATATAATTTTAAACCGTGCATTATTGAATTTTATGATAGTTCAATCATGACATTGATGATTTACAACACACTATATATTTTGAAGGATCAATTAGAAATATTACTCTACTAATTGCATGTGGTCCAAAGGTCATTGATATGTTCATATGGGTGATGCAGTCTGCCAACCACTTGGGGTTTAAATTGGGGCAAAAATGGTTAGAACATATGTAGGATACAATGGATAAAACCAAATAAGTAAATCACCTTCTTAATTGAAATAAATCCAATCAAGATTGGACATTATGGTGATGATGAAAATTAAAGGGGAAATGCTTTAAGGATAACTACAATGAAAACACATGAACACTCATACATAGTGGAGGAAAATGCAATACATGTGAAAAATCTCCAAAAAACATCAAATAAGAGGAAAACCCAAGTGGCATAGATCCATATTATCTTTTTTATGACTTATTTGTTTGACTTACATGCATTTATTCAAATTTTGTCAAAAAATACAAAAAAATAAAATATTAAAAGAAATAAAAAATCAAAACCTAAGCATGACATGTTTGTTAGTTTAAATTATTTATGTATGTGATTTATCATATGTTTGTTAGATTATATATCCTTTTTCATACACACATGCATTTCATGGTATATATGAGTGAGATGCAAGACATACAAGTTATACATGATACATGGATGCACAGATGAAAGACATTACTATACCTAGGGGCCATGCCAATGTTATGGGCATCTCATTATACAAGTTAAATTATTATATATTATATATTGATATGAAATTTCCATTTATTATATTTTGCTAAATAGATTAGTTACACATGCCTTTCCATTTCTTATATTTTTTTATAGTACTAAATTTCAAGGATATGTTTTTTAACTATGTTGTGACATTGACATAAATTGATGGTGTAGGCTAGTTTTAATCATTATATGCTTCTTTTTTTATATTTCATTTTATATAGGCTAATTATTTATTATTATTTATTTGGTATTAATTCAATGAGAGTCATTGTTTGATTGAGTGTATCATTTTATGCCTCTTTTTTTTTCTCTTTCCTTCTTATGTGACTTTCACTTGATTAAGTTTTTCATTGTATTTGATACCTTTTATTTTTATATGAAATTTTATTTCTATGACCCTTTCGTTGTGTGATGTTTGTTTATCCATTATGTATGAATTTTTTTTTTGACATTTGATTGTCCTTTATGTGTGGCTCTTTCCTTGTGTGACATTAAGTGATATTATGTATTTTTATTGTGTGCATCATGGCCATGACATTTTTATGTTTATGAATAGATAAATATAGGATTTTATACTGAGATTGTGGTGTTTTATCCATATCACACACATTAATTTTTGTGTGTAGTGTCATGATCCATATAATGCACCTTTACTACATAGGTTACTATCCAGTGCTTATATTAATGATGGTTACTACAATGTATCTAATTGATGTGTGTGTGTGTGTGTGTGTGTGTGTGTGTGTGTGTGTGTGTGTGTGTGTGTGTGTGTGTGTGTGTGTGTGTGTGTGTGTGTGTGTGTGTGTGTGTGTGTGTGTGTGTGTGTGTGTGTGTGTGTGTGCACGCGTGTGCGTGTGTGTGTGCGTGTGCATGTGCATGCGTGCGTGTGTGTGTGTGTGTGTGTGTGTGTGTGTATGTGTGTGTGTGTGTGTGTGTGTGTGTGTGTGTGTGTGTGTGTGTCTGTGTGTGTGTGTGTGTGTGTGTGTGTGTGTGTGTGTGTGTGTGTGTGTGTGTGTGTGTGTGTGTGTGTGTGTGTGTGTGTGTGTGTGTGTGTGTGTGTGTGCACGTGCGCGTGCACATGTGCACGTGCGTGCATGTGTTTATATTAAAATGACACTTTT
Source organism: Torreya grandis (assembly GCA_037957365.1). NCBI lineage: Eukaryota > Viridiplantae > Streptophyta > Pinopsida > Cupressales > Taxaceae > Torreya > Torreya grandis. The sequence goes on from JARHVA010009258.1 coordinate 161,367, forward strand.
ATGCATTACACTACATGTTTCATATATGTTTTGATTATACATTCACATTATGATGACATATTATCAACATGTTAACACATGCTTCTAAATGTTTACATATTTATATATAACTTGATGTGGTATTTTTTTAAATTTTAAGATGAGTAATTCGAAGGCTACATCCCTCACCTAAAAAAGGGGGCATATTTAATGCATATGCAAAAAATTTATACAAACATAAGCTACATGTTTTCATGTATTTCCATATTTGGGGGAAAAATGAGATATATATGTATAACACTCTATATCATGTTGGTACTAGTTTGATTATATTGGGGGTATGAACATTACTCATGCATCCACTATTACACTTTTATATGTTGGAAATGATTGGATTAGATTATGGGGAATGAACATTGTTCAAACATATAAAATTACACTTTTCTATTTTTAGAGTATGGCATTGATGTGACATTGATGGTACTAATAAATGAACATTTTAATATGTAAATCCATCCTCAACACTTGATTCTCCTTACATGAGTTTAATATATGTTCCATCTTCTATATTAAGGTTCAACTTCAATTAAATGAGTAGTACAGTTGAGGTTCAACATCACTTAGTGTCTCAACACTACTACATCTTCATGAGGATTATGAAATTTAGTTTCCCAACCCATATCCCTTGCATTAGTAAATTTATGTATTAGGGGGCATGATCACACCTAATTATCCAATGTTTCAACATGAAGAGTAATATCCAATGATTCATAGGGAAACAACACATCCAACATAGTTATCGGCTTAGATATGTATTCCTTCCTTAATTATTGAACTTCAAAGTTACATTTATCTAGTTTATTTCAGATTTCATTTCACATATTGTGTGAGACCCTGTTTTGATAATACTTCTTATTTTATGTTTTGATACCTATTTGATTGATTTTTGGACATGTACTAGACTATATAGGAGGCAAGGAGTGCCCATACTCTATATTTTGATTATATTTATGGACATTGATCAATCATTTCAATAGTTTTTATTTGTGTGTATGTTTACTTATCACATTATCTTGAGTAGATATATTATGTTTATACTCTTATAGATATTGGATAATATGGTGATTTTATTTCTATAATTTTATAATTGTTTATATTGAACCAAAAAAGGTAGAATACATGATTTAATCTTGTGGTGAATCTTTTGATGTCATCATTATTTAGATGCTTCACATTGTTCATTTTTAGATATTAGTTATTTTTCCATGGACACATTTAATGTTTGCATTGAGTGTGAAGGATACACGAGGCCAAATATGGGAGTAAAAGGGACTCAAATGTGCCTCTAAAAATCATATTCACACCCAAACCCCTCTGAAACCTATATTATTGTTATTATTTTAGTTATAATTTGTTAATTGTATAGTTTTATGAAATTATGGTGTTTTAGTCTAACCCTAATTTAAAATTATTACCATAACTCTACCCTATTGATGTGAAGTTTATGCAAACCCCCAAAAAATTTATTAGGTAACCTCTAACATTTCAATATCTATGAATGAAATTCATTCCAAGGTGTGAGTTTTTGGATATTCAATTTTGTAAACAATTTATTGGTGGAATAATGATGAGCAAAAAAAAATTGTTTACCATAGATGGATTGGATATGGATGAATATAAATATAATTGAAATGGGAAGAATGATGATGGTTGACCATTTTGGTCTTACAGGCCAAAATTGGTCTCCTTCTTTCCCTAATGTACCGAGCCAGTTCAAATTTGGTTGCATAAGTCTTTCGGCAGAAGATGAACCAGTTCAAAGAATGAAAGGGATTTTACAAAGCTTCTTCAAACTCTTGTCCAAAGAAATTCACAAGGAAAGAGAGCTAAAAAGATTCAATACACTTTTACTTAAGGTTGGAAAAGTGGTTCAACATCAAGGTTCAACGACATGATCTTTCCAAGAGTTAAGAATTTTGAACTTTAAACCATTGAACCATTGAACCATTAAACTAGTTCAATCAGTTGGTTCAATAAAATTGTTCAAATGCTTGGTTCAACTACTTGGTTCAATTGCTTTGAACTTCCACTTGAACCGTCGCTTGGTTCAAGCAATTGGTTCAATTGGTTTGGTTCAACGAGTTAGTTCAAGCAGTCGGTTCAATTGGTTTGGTTCAATCAGTTGGTTCAAACAAATGGTTTAATCACATGGTTCAATTGGTCAGTTCAATCAAAGGGTTCAATTAGTTGGTTTAAAGAAATTGGTTCAAGTGGTCAAATGAATAAGCAGAACACATTATTGAACCATTGAACCGTTGAACCAATTGTTGGTTCAATTGGTCGATTCAATTGGAAGGTTTAAGGGAGTCTCCCAAATCTTGAAGGATAAGTTCCCTTGTGGAGGGTAGGGAACACTTGTAAAGGGATCAAAGAAAAGGCTGAAGGAATCGACCAAATGGCGACGGGTGCGCAAATGTCAACTTTGCGGCAATGAAATAGCCATTGATATTTAAATGAAAGGTGTGAACCTAAAGTAATTCAAAGGCTTAAAGCCAGAAGGAATAAATCATTGAGGAGGGAGTCTAAAGAGCTAAAGAATTAGAAGAAGATATCCCTAGAAGGATGAAGCAACTAGAAAAGGAAAAGCTAGGAAGAGGCAAAAGAGCCAAGTGTAGAAACAGACAAAATAGTCCAAGTGGCAAAGGAAGGTGTCAACTCAAGGAGTTACTCCAGTAGTTGACACAATATCTGCCAAGTGGTCATCAAGGGGCAAAAATAGATAAATGACATGACCCATTTTATTCACTTTGCATTGATGGGTAGACAAACCATGTGAGCACCTTGAAGGAGTGGTCTTGTTTGTAGACAAATGATGTGGCCCATTATTTCACATATGACATTTAATATATCTTAAATGCCTAAAGTCAAAATAGGAGCTGACACAACATTATCTATCAAGCGGCTTCCTCTTCCTAATGCTCAAAACACACATGGGCTGCTTGTAAAAAGGTGTCAAAAGGCCTCTTTCTTCTGCTATATATTGTAACTTCTCATTTCAGAAGAAATCTCTCAGCTTGTAAGGCAGAGCTCTACCAGATTTTACCTTGAATCAAGATAGCATTTTTACCTCCATTTTGAGTTTGCACTTTCATATATGTCTATGGCTTTATTTTGTGTTAAGTCATTTTCCTTTATGATTTCAAAGAATGATTCTAGCATGTCTAGTGTATTGTGAGCTCTTCTTTTGCAGGTTAGCCAAAAGTGTCCCTAGAGGAGTATAGGTGCATGTGAATAGGCTGCCAAAGTGTGTCTTCAAATGCCTCTAGTAGTTCTTCCTCCCTGTATCTCCACGGAACCCTAGCTCACTAATGCAGAAGAATTTCTCGTATCAAATGAAGTGTATGTCAACTTGTTCTTGGTGGAAAGTGTATGTTCAAGCTAAGTAGATCAACCATTTTTGGTGCATCACCGTTTAAGTTTAGTTTCTATTTTCAGTCATCCTTCTCCCTTTTCAATCCCCCCCCTTTTATTACTTTTTAGCAGTAGGAAATCTAGGACCTCAGAGATGCATCAAAGGGAGCTAGCCCTTATCTAGAGATTCTCCTCTCAATTTTGCTAGGCCCCCAGGCAAGAGGGGAGTCTCCATTGTGCCACATGGAAGATAGGAGCTCAGCCACCTATCAAGGGTGCAATCCACTACATTAATAGTTTTTAGCATGCCCAGTGGGACCATGTTTTAACACTCAAAAACTTTCCAAGATTGGTGCTGGTCCTATTACATTAGAATGAACCATTAATATAGCATCTGACCTTTAATTAGGTGATTATGGGACAAGTTTTGTCCAAAAAGTTGAATAATTTTGGTGTGTTCTTAAATTAACCAACCTTTGGAGGCTTTTTCATCAACACCAATGGTGACTCTAAGTTAAATCAGTTGGTTAAGTAGTCTTGGTGCCATCAAGAAATCATATTTTGGTATGTATAATTCCATTACTTAGAACCATGGACCTTGTTTTCCTTCATATAGTTTTGATCAAGCTTAGGTTGTTCATGGAATCACCTCAAGCAACAAGGATACATATGATTATTATTTTTGCCCTTTGCATGTCCAATATGACCAGTCTCAACCCTATCATGAGCTATATCAATCTTATGCCCAATCTTCTCAATGTGTCACTTCTCCTACTCAACCTAATCTCTTTGCTAATCAGCCCCTTTCCACCTTCAAACAAGCACTGCTAGAATATGAAAATTATGTAGTAAAGCTTGACACCAGAAGGGGATGTGGCCAAGAAATCCCTGATCATGTCATCCATCAAGTGAGAAATTCACTAGATCTGGTTAAGAGTGAATGGACTCCCATTGAAAGAGCCAATTGGCAAAGGCTTACAAATGAGATGCTAGATGTGAGTGGTTTGATTGCATCTTTGGAAGGGAGGATGAGTATTCATGAGAGGCAACCTTACCAAGTCTATCAACCTGCATACCCACTGCCCCAAGTTTCATATCAATCATACATAGCCCTTACTCATGAGCCAAGTCAAGCCTATCAAAGTCCTTTCCCTAATCATGTTGAGGAGAGTCTTGAAATAGTAAATCTTGGTTTTAAGGCCAATCTTGATAAGTAAATTGAATTGGCAAATCTTAAAATGTGACAATCTATTTTGGCAGCAAGGGAAGTGGAATCTAAACGCTCACTACCCTCTCACATTATAGCCCCATCACCCCAAAAGGAGATGTCCAGTCCTAATATCATGAGCTAGAATAAAGTAGTTGAGTCATGGAATAGCAAGGAGGAGAAAGATATTACCCAAGAGTGTGAGGTACAAAATGAGGCTAGTCCTTTTCAAGTCCCTCCCACCCTTCCTCAGGAAGCTTCTTGTATTCCATGGTAGCCTTCATGCACTCCCCATTTCCATGATGATTCTTATGAGCTCCAAGAAAGAATCTTTCAAGAAAATATAGCTAAGCAAATTGAGGAATTAGAGGCAAAGGTGAGATTACTTAGTGAAGGAGAGATAGAGGTTTCAGACTTTAGAGAGGAACCAATGTTAAAAGACCCCGCTTCTACTAATCCTCAGGTCTCTCAACATGATGTCCAGATTCTAAGTTGGAGGAGTGCCTATCATGAATCAGCTTGGGACCTTGAAGAAGATAAAGTTACTCCTACTTACCATGATGATGCTTGTGACCTCCAAGAAGGGTTCTTCCAAGAGAATATAGATAGGCAAATTATAGAGTTGGAGTCTAGAATGAGGTTCCTCAACCAAAGTGTGATGGATGGTTCAGATCAAGCAAAAGATCCTACATTTGAACACACCCCTTGTACACCCCTCCAAGAGAGTTATGATGCCACATCTGATATAGATGAAGTGTTGGCCAAATAGAAGAAGGAGAATCTTTTGATTCTAGCTCAAGGACTGCCTCCTCTTCCACATGAGTTCATCTGTCAGCCTTCCACTTCACCGCTTCTCAAGGAGGAACCTATTTTGAAAGGGGCAAGTGAAGAGGAGTATACTCAGTTCATGACTAATCAGGGAGACTCTATGAGTATAGATGAGAAGGATATCACCATAGATGTCATTGAGGAGCATGGACAATCTCTTGTTCATGTTTTGAATGATTCATTTGAAGTCATTGGGGCAGGTTACACTCTTCTTCAAGGAGGTTATGGGCTGGCTAAGGGTGGAGAAGGAAGCATTGAGACTCAAATAAGTATGAAAAGGGGCTGTAAGATTTTAGATTTATCCTTTTAAGAGGTTGGTGAATCTAAAGATGATATTTTTGAAGTCATCAAGGAGGAACCTATTTTGAAAGAGGCAAGTGAAGAAGAGAGGATCCAATTTGCAGCTGATCAAGAATCTCTCATGGATGTCAATGAGGAAGTAATGCTCATGGATGCTCCTTTTGAAGACATCATCAATAATGGAGAAGACACAAGTCATGCATACATGTGGATGTTCTAGAAATATGAAGAGGAACGTAAGCATGGTGAGCTCTCTCCTCCCTTGTTTGATGAACTTCCTTGTTGCTTTGATGAGAAATATGACCATGCCATAGAACCTGAGTTGGAGGAGGATTAGGAGGATGTCTTTGAACAACTGAAGACTCTAATCTTTGAGAAAGAAAAGGAGAGGCCTATCTATCATGAGGAATGCTTTTAAGGAGAGATCTTTGAATAAGAAGGTGACGTATTGTGTGATGAGCAATCAGTCTATGATCTCATTTCAGACATCACAATAGTCACCCTTCTTCAAGAAAGCCATGAAGGAGTAGATGGTGAGTTTGACAAGGTCTTCAATGAAGCAGAAGGGAATGGGTCAAACCATAATGCATGTCAAGGGGACTATGCATATCAAAGGGCTTATGGTGACAAGCTAGCAGCCATGGATTTCTTGGTAAAACATGTCAGCATAAAGGACCAACATTCGACAAGCTTCTAAGAGTAAAATGAATACATATATGTTGGAAGCATGTTTGACCATGATCCACTCAAGTGTAACCCAATTGAGGTGGTAGGCAAGAGGAGCAGATCACCAAGTCTCCATTCCATTCAGCCACTTGTCTGACACCATAAGTTTCATTGCCATGAAGGAGACTTAATAAATTTTCCCTTTGATCTAGGAAGGAGGCAAATATACCTAGTTAGCTGTACATAGTAGTTTGATTTTAGTTTTCTTTTCCTATTTTCCCTAAGTGTTGTTTGCACAAGTAGTGTTTTTAGCCTTGTGTGTGTTTTCCTTTGTGTTTGGGGTAAGAGCTTCATGATTGATTCTTAGATCTATCAGGGATGTTGCTAAAATTTTTAAGTTGCATTCTGACTTCGTGCCCAATGGACTTTAAGGCAACTAGCTTCTAATCATAACAGGCATGCTTCCCCTGGGAATCACCAAATTGTTGACCATTTTGGTTCTGTAGGCCAAAATCAATCTCCTTCTTTCCCTGCTATACCGAGCCAATTAAAATTTGGTTGCACAAGTCTTTCAGTAGAAGATGAACCAATTTAAAGAATGAAAGGGATTTTACAAAGCTTCTTTAGACTCTTGTCTAAAGAAATTCACAAGGAAAGAGAGCTAAAAAGATTCAAGACACTTTTACTTAAGGTTGGAAAAGTGGTTTAATGTTGGGGTTCAACGACATGATCTTTCTAAGAGTTAAGAATTTTGAACTCTAAACCATTGAACTATTGAACCATTGAACTAGTTCAATCAGTTGGTTCAAATACCTAGTTCAATCACTTGGTTTAATTGCTTTGAACTGCCACTTGAACTGTCGGTTGGTTTAATCACTCGGTTCAAGTAGTCGGTTCAATTGGTTTAGTTCAACAAGTTGGTTCAAGTATTCAATTCAATTGTTTTGGTTAAATTGAATGGTTTAATCAATTAGTTCAAACAAATGGTTCAATCACATGGTTCAATTGGTCAGTTCAATCAAAGGGTTCAATCAGTTGGTTCAAAGTGGTTGGTTCAAGTAGTCAAATGAATGAGAAGAACATAGTATTGAACCATTGAACCAATTCTTGGTTTAATAAATCAATTTAATCAAAATATTCAAGGGAGTCTCCCAAAGCCCAAAAGACAAGTGCCCTTGCAGAGGGCAGGGAACACTTGTAAAGGGATCAAAGAAAAGGCTGAAGGAATCGACCAAATGGTGATGAACACATGAATGTCAACTTTATGGCAATGAAATAGCCGTTGATCTTTAAATGAAAGGTGAAAACCTAAAGGAATTCAAAGGCTCAAAGATAGAAGGAAGAAATCATCAAGGAGGGAGTCCAAAGAGCTGAATAATTAGTAGAAGATAGACCTCGAAGGATGAAGGAACCAACAAAGACAAAGCCAGGAAGAGGCAAAAGAGCCAAGTGCAGAAATGGACAAAATAGTCCAAGTGGCAAAGGAAGGTGTTGACTCAAGGAGTTACTCTAGCAATTGACACTGTATCTTCCAAGTGGTCATCAAGGGGTGAAAATAGACAAATGGTGTGACCCATTTTATTCACTTTTCATTGATGGCTAGACAAACTGTGTGAGTGCCTTGAAGGAGCGGTCTTGTTTATAGACAAACAGTGTGGCCCATAATTTCACATATGATGTTTAATATATCTTAAATGCCTAAAGTCAAAATAGGAGCTGACACAACATTATCTATCAAGCGGCTTCCTCTTCCCAATGCTCATAACACACATGGGCTACTTGTAAAAGGGCACCAAAAGGTCTCTTACTTCTACTATGTATTGTAACTTCTCATTTTAGAATAAATCTCTCAGCTTGTAAGGTAGAGCTCTACCAGATTTTACCTTGAATTAAGACAACATTTTTACCTCCATTTTGAGTTTGCACTTTTGTATATGTCTATGGCTTTGTCCCGTGTTAAGTCATTTTCCTTTATGTTTTCATAGAATGATTCCATCATGTCTAGTTTATTATGAGCTCTTCTTTTGTAGGTTAGCCAGAAGTGTCCCTAGAGGAGTATAGGCACATGTGAATAGGCTACCAAAGTGTGTCTTAAAATGCCTCTGGTAGTTCTTCCTCCCTGTATCTCCACGGACCCCTAGCTCGCTGATGCAGTAGAATTTCTCATATCAAATGAAGTGTATGTCAGCTTGTTCTTGGTGGAAAGTGTACGTTCAAGCTAAGTAGATCAACCATTTTTGGTGCATCACCATTTAAGTTTACATTCTATTTTCAGTCATCCTTCTCCCTTTTCAACCCCCCCCCCTTTTATTCATTTTTAGTAGTAGAAAATCCAGGACCTCAGAGATGCATCAAAGGGAGCTAGCCCTTATCTAGAGATTCTCCCCTCAATTTTGCCAAGCCCACAGGCAAGAGGGGAGTCTCCATTGTGCCGCATGGAAGACAGGAGCTCAGCCTCATGTCAAGGGTGAAATCCACTGTGTCAATAATGATGGATATAAATTAAGTTTTTTTGGACCAAAATAAAATAAAAAAAGAGGGACATGTATGGAAAAAAGGAAGCTTGTGGACCATACTAGATGAAACTTTTCTAGAAAAATAATTAAATTAGGGGTTAGACAAGGAATAAAATATCTATGTCTATTAAAATATACTATATCACACCAATAATAAAACATAGTTGGGAGTCAAAATAACCATAATAAAACATACTTAAACACATAAAATAAAAATTTACTGTGTTTGTAAGACTGCAATAGCACATCTACAAGGGGGATTATGATTCATATGTAAAAGGCATTAACATCAATAAGAACTCAATATGAATAAATATATATTAAATATATAATTAATGCATAATAAAAAGGCTAAAAAACTAAAATAAAACATATTCTTACATAATCCAAAATTTTAAGGAAGAATCAAAATTTTCACATAATGTCTAATTTATAAAACTTCTCAAATTTTCCTATTAATCTTAATAGCCAAAATTATCCTACATTTAAAATAGGAGGATATAAATATAAAGATATTGGGATGGAAAATTCCTCTTAAATTAAACAAAGTTTAAAAATAAATTTACAAAAATAATACTCGAGTCTAAATATCATGCAAAAGATGCATGTACAATAGTTAGCCCAAAATAGAATTTTACAACTAGAATACAATATATACATGCAACATAAATTTGGAACCAAAGTTCCAAATTAACCTAAACATTAAAATACATATTTATATCTATCAAGGTGATAATGTGGAACTACTAATTGAATAAAATGATAGAGTGATAGTTGGAGGAACTATAGTAGCCACTATTGTTCTTTATGGAATCAAGACGAGACCACCTAGAGCATGCATGACTGCATATCTAGGAAATTGGGAAGTATGTGTTGAATTATCAATAGTTAAACTATTTTAATGTTGGGTGATAATATTGAAGATCCATCCTTCCCCTTAATTTATTCAAACAATGCATGGGTAACTTTGATCTCCTTATTAATGATATCAAAATTAAGTAAAAAGGGCTTGAAAATATTGATGGTTTTAGCCATCAACCATGTACGATCCACTTATAAACTTTCAAAATAAACTCACAAGGCCTTTAGTTTCATTTAAATATCCTTAAAAAAACTTATGAGTTTCAAAATTTCATTGTTGGTTTTATATATTGTGCCTTCAACCTCCTCCTTAAAGTTATTTTTTTTACTTTAAGAAGGGTCTCAAAATTTGGTCTATTGACTAATTTGAATTTAGAAGTTATCACTTTAGTGACCCTCATGTCCTTTAAAATTTATAAGGCCTACTTTTCCTTTTCCACAATATGTACCAATAGAGATTTTATTTGATTATGCCATGCAAGAGTATTAGCTCTTTTAATAATCACATAGTTTAATGCCCATGCTACATTTTGACTAGTCATTACGTTCAATTGATTAAAATTATTTCTATTATAAAACTAAATAAAAAAGGTAAGAATATTTTAAAAATCCTTCAATTAATTCCGTAAATTAAACATGTTTTCCTTTTTTGACTAGTTATCTCCTCTAAAACCCAAATATTGATCAAAAGTTTATACAATAGAGTAGTTTCACTTTATACACTATATAAAATTTCATGAGGGGCATGTATGATATAATTATTTAGTATCATATTCTATTCATCCTCCTTAATTTTTTACATGTCTTTCATTTCTTCCCTAGTAGAATCCATAAAACTATATAAACCTTCAGTATATTCATTTGGATCACTAGGATTCCTTTTTGCTTTCTTGGCTAGGGGAAATATATTTTATCTATTCTCAAATTCCATTTATTATATTTTATCCACATTTAAAACCTTCCTCTTATTCACCATTTGTATAGTACCACTATATAAATTTGGGAAATTTGGTAACAACTAAATTCTATCTCTCATATTTCTTTCCCGACATCTCTCTAGCCCATTTGAGAAAAATAAGTTTCCCTTTCTATCCTGAGGGACTCGAGTCTTCTAAGGCAAAGGGTAGAGATGTCATAGGAGGATTTATAATTATAGGATTCAATTTATAAGGTGATAATATAACACTATTTGAATAGGGAATTACAATGGAGGTATATAATCCTCTACCATGGTGAGGACTCTCTTTGTGGATTAACCTCAGCTATGAATTTGGCTAAGCCAAGAGTATTTTTAATTGATAATGTGGATAAATATATATGGAATGTATATGTAATAGGTAATTCTAACCAAGATTAATGTTTATTCAAGATTGGTGGCATTTTGGGATAAAATAGAAATAGTTACCAAGTTTTCAAAATGGACTAACTTGTTACGAGTCCTTATTTGGGTAGATGATAAAATAATAGATGAATCAAAAGAAATATATAATGCCAAACTACCTATAATTTAAAAATAATAAACTAGAGAATAAACCACCTCACTTGAATTTTGGCTTTGCTCCGCTGTGAGGATTTGTTGTTCTAAGGCACTAGCTAGTATTTCTTTTTCCTTTAGACTTCCCAAGCTCAAAGACTTAGCCTTTTCCAACTTGACCTCTTCATCTTCCTCACCTAGAGATTCCTCCTCACTCACCTTTTTTTTTAAATTTGATCATTATTTATATATTATATTCCTCATCTATGGTATATTCTACTAAGGATATCACCTATTCTCCTTCCTTCACTTCCTCCTCAGTAGGGGATTCTTCTATAATATTTAGACCAAAACATGGTCTTTCCTCTAATTGCTAAGTTATGGAGGGGGTTGGGAGGAATTTGGATCTCCTTAGGTATGTGGATATGGGATGGATATGAAGTTATTGGAATGATGAATCAATTAAGTGAACTAAAGTAGTAGGAACTAATACTATAGGTGGTAGTGATGGAATGGAAGGTGTAACAACAATAGTGGAAGGGGAAGTGGATGGAGATGGAACTGGTTAAAGATATGGAGGGGGGATGAAAGAGATGAGAAAAAAGACTAAAAAAACTTTGGAATATTTACCTATATAATAGTTATGAGAGGAAATAAAGGTTTTATAACAAATGTACTCTTTTACATGTCCTATGGAGATGGAGTTATCTTCACTACAGTGGTTGTGCCCAGATGCGCAGTAGTGAATATTGAACAAGTATAAGCTAGCCTAGGACTAGGGATATTCTTGATAATTTATTTCCTTATCTGTAGGTTCCCCTCCCCTTGATTTATTTACCCCTCATCTTGTGGATCTATCTATTATGTGGTAGGAGAGAGGGGTTGGATTGGCCTTGTTAAATCTTGTGGTTGAGCTAGAGGCCACTGATGGATCCATGCCTTCTAGGCTTACTTACATCTCACTTGTATAATCCCTAGTAATATCTATATCATATTAGATGGCCTAGGTAACCATCATGGAAATTTGTTCATTTTTCATTCTTATCCATACTTTTGAGTCATCTGATGCATTTAACAAATTCCATCATGTTCATACCCGTGATGACCATATGTAGGTTTACCTTCTTCTTCTCCATCAAGGTTTGGTATAATTCCAGATTTTTAATTTGGGATCCCACTCTTTTAATTTGGCCTTGTCAAAATTATATCAAGTTATCACCTTCCTTACTTGGTTGAAGTAAGCTTGTACCACATATTAGAGCTTACCGATACTTAGAGGAGTTTTAAAGTAATAGGCCAAATGTTTCTGGTCTAGCTCCTCACCTATGTTATTATATATATGTTATACTATTTATTTCTCTACATTTTTTTAGAGACATGGTGAGGTAAAAACAAAAGAGGCTTTCTTGTCCCTTGAATCCTAATAATTGTCACATATGGGTAATACAAGTAATCTCCCATTTTCTCAATGGGTCTCATCAAATTATTAGATATATGATGCATATAAGTACTATGAGTTTCATATTAAACTTGAGGATATACTTCTTCAAAAATACTATTGATTTCACCTCTAAATTTGTGGATGAACATAAATGAATAATCCTCACAGATTTTGTTATCAACATATTCGATCGAGGGTTTCCATGATTCTCAATTCACCCTATGAATTATGCCTAAGAATTCATATAGTAAATAAGACATCATGTAATATTTTACATTAGTAGGATTTTTCTTCATATTTATACATCTATTATTTTACCCTAACATTAATAGCTTCCCCTAGGGTAACAATCTTATTGGAGGTCAATAGGATGTACACTAATGAGACCTATTCTACTTGCACATAAGTGATACTAAAGAAGCCATATATATGTTTAGGAGAGCCATGGCTATCCTGATCCTTGGTATGAATTTTATAATCCAATTATATGATAGGGCTCCCTTAGTATTTAATCTTTGGCCTTTCAATAACCATTATTTGATTTTTCCTTCCACTATGTTGTGCTCGAGGCATGGATTGGTTGAGACTTGGTTATATGATACCTAAGGACCTAAGAGTTTAAGGTATCTCTCTAATTCCATCCTATACATATAATAAAATGCATTATTTAATTTCTTAAATTGGAGGCAATCCCCAAGTCAAATTCCATTAAAAATAAATATATCGATACAGGGCATTACCTTAGGTTTTATCACTTATTGATGAAGTCATATAGTTTTGAGAGGTAGCAAGTCATTAATGTATTGATTTTTATCCTTGGATAATTATCTACGTGAATAATAAGGAACCAATGATTCCATTGCATTCCATAGTGATGAATAGTGTATGAATTTTAATTCGAGATCACTTTTATCAGATATTATATCAATGTATTCAATAGTTACCACACCAGAGTAGGTAGAAGGAACCCAAATACATGATTGCTTTGAAAATGAAGACATTTAAACAATATAAAGTTGCTTAATTCACCTATTAACTTTATGAAACTTATTTTAAAGTTCACTAGAAAATTAAGGCTTGTAGTCACAAGAGAGCTTGAATCATAATGTTTAATAGAAGATTGATGGCAAAGTGAATTGCCTTTTACTTAGATTTTACATGTATCATCTAAATTATATGACATGAATGCCAAATTAATGTTACTTTAATTTAGGTAATGACCTTTAGTTTTATCTCATTTTAATTTGAACTTACCAATAAATGTTGGTAGGTTCACTTTCTTGCTAAATGGTAGTTACTCATTAACCTTACATATCTAGCCATCATGTTCTAGACAACTATCAGATTCTCACTTACCCATTTATTTTATTTGATTTTGATATTTATTTATGTGTTATTTGGTTATGTAATTCATGGATTTTGACACTTTTTCTTTTATCACTCACTTTGGAATTTATATTTGCATCTTTGATTTATATTTTCTAAGGCTACAAGTTGATGTAACTATGCCACATGGAGCAACCTTTGGCTTAAAGGAACCTAGAGGCTTGAAATCATAGGTGTTTGAGCCTCCTAGAATATGTACATATATGTAAATGTTCTATGTAACATAATGTTTAAATTTGGCATGATATTAGGGCCTAAGAGGCATGGAGACTTAGAACCACAAAACCATTAAGCCATTCACTGAGTATTTGTTCTTTAAAGCTCTAGACCAATATAATTGTGCCACTTTTCATCTTCTCAGAGCTTAGAATCTCAAGAGTATTATACCATGAGGACTTGGGACCATTAAACTTGTGTAATATTTCCATAATTATGAATTAATAAAAATCTACCACTTGTCATGCATTCAAGACTGTAGGATCTCAAAACCATTAGATGATTAACTTTTATTTCAAAACTTTCAAGGTTTCATGTAATGAAAAATCATTGTGTGGTGTGTTGTCAAGGCTCAAAGACTTTGATCACTTATCATTTTCTTTGAAGAATAAAAGGCTCAGTGTAATGTGGTAATGACACCTATCCATCTCTCAAAATGTAGGATATTTGGTAAAGAGCTATAGGTTCTAGTTAATGTAAAGATGACACCTGTCATTATTTTTGATGAATAAAGACTAGTCCCTAATAGGAATAACTTTGATAAATTTTTTTTGATAGTCCTACAAGTACATAAAACATATAAAACTATAAATAAGGGAATTAGTACTGTTAGTCCAAAAAAACTACAAAAAATATGAAAACCCAAGGTTAGATATAAATTCAAATAATCGTTTAATCTTTAATTTTCATAGTTTAAACTTTATTTAAATGTACACTTAAAGGACAACCTTAGACTTATATAAATTAAAACTAGATTCATGAATGCCTAAGGCTTAAAATACCCTTAATAAAAGTATTTAAGTCATAGTGGTTCCCCACTAAATTTTTAAAAATGGGGTGTGTGTGTGTGTGTGTGTGCTAGGGCACAACATACCCTAACCATTCTTGAGGTCAACTAACATATGTGTGAGGTTTGGGTTGACCCAAAAAACCATTCCTAAATTATAATCCTATTTTACTCAATGTTTTGGACAAGTAAACCTTGTCCTACAAGTATTGTTTAGAACCCATACCTATACTCATGGGTTAGGTGGGTTTTTGGAAGATTTTTGTCCACTTTTTGGGCATAAAAGGCACTCATTTATGGCCTATAAATTCTTACCACAATTAAACTTACTTTTTTGTATAAAAATATTTATGAGTCATACTTATGTAAGAAACACCCATGTGGGTGTGTAAAAAATATTGATGGGTTTTTAAAGAGGTTCGTTAGAAATTTAAGGAGGGTGATTACATCCCTAGGATGAGGATGGACACATGTCACCCTCATTTAGGTATTTTATTTTAGTTTCTTTTACTTTATATTAACCTTGTTTTATCCCTTTTATGGGTTGTGTGATATGGATCTTTTGGGAGAGCTTGTGCTTGGGTAGCTTTGAAGGAAAATTTTCAAGAGGAACCTTGAGGATTGAGGTAGGATTTGATTATTTTTCCTTTAAATTATAATTATATTTAATTATTCCACCTCTCTTAGTTATTTTTTGGACCATATTATAAATGGAAAGATTTAAAAAATTCTTCTTCTTGTATGTCTTATAATTAGTAGGCTTCACTTTCACTATGGAATTTTTTCTAGGATCTTCATTTTTCTTTTGTTATTGTTGATTTCATTGTTTCCTTTTAGTTTATTATCTTTTTTTGTTGTTGAATGTGTTATTGGATTATGAATTGTTTGAGTACCATTATGCCACCCTTTTTGGGTTGGCATAAGTTTTTGTAACTTGGGGAGTGAGGGAGTTGAACACTTACTCTTGGCTTGTTGAAAAATCCCACCTTAATGGCAAAAGCCTTGTTTAAGAGTAGTGGAACCTTTCAAAAAGGTTGAAAATTCACTCTCTTTATGGAATTATGGGATGTATAAGGATAATTTTTGGAGGTGTAAGGAGGGATTTTTTTTTGGGAGGTATAAGAAGGCTTTCATGCTTGTAAAACATCTACTTATATGGATTGGAAAGCCTTATTGTCACTTAAAGAATCATTTTCATAAAATCAAAGTGCCATCTACTCTTCCATTTTAGGATTTTCTTGGTGAATTTATTTTTGTCTATATGTTTATTATTTTTGAGTGTGTTGTAAATGTTTCCTTTATACACTTATTTTTACACCCTTAACCCTTAACTCTTAAGATACTTGAACTAAGTGCATATATGTAGAGGCATGCCTTTTTTCTTTAGGCTTGGGGGAGGCTATATGAGCCTCACCTAGTGAGGTTTTACGTGATGATGTCAATTCGATGGGAGGTCAAGCATGCTCTCCTTTGGCCATTTTTGGAGCATGTTTGGAGTATTTTAGATTTAGTTATACTTGTGTGTAGGTGAATCAAGGTCATCTAGGGCCTCATACAATATTACATAACAAAAAAAGTGTAGAGTGTATATCAAAAGTGGGGATACAAATATTTTATTTTATAAGGCTTGTAGGATTGTGGAATAATTTTAGTAGGTATGCATTACATCTTGGTTCATTAGTTAATTGTTATAAGTTGTTTCATATTATGCGATAATTGCACAACACTTGAACACATGAATTGTAATTGTGAAAATTTTATATCACTCTTTAGTACACCATGACATATTTAAACATTTATAGATTATATAAACACTCTTAAAAAGTGACAAAGCACCTAAAAACCTAATATAGAGTTTTAAATCAATGCAATGGAGCTATAAAGCTTGTGATAACTTGAGAATTTTTAAGAAGCATGGAAAAAACCTAAGGAACACATCTATATATCTTACTATATTGCTATATATTTGTAGGAAAAAAATAAAAAAATAATACAAAATGTTCTGTAACATGCATTTTTATAGGGTAATTATTATAATCTTTCTAAATCCATCCATCAAAAAACATCTCAACGCACTATCCATGTTTTCTTGAAACTTGAAAAATATGGTAAGGTATCATGGTAACTTAAATTTATACAAGAATCATATTAAAATAATTTTGAGTCCATGTATAAAATTATTTTATGGCACAACGTTATGGTTTGTTTATGTAAAGGTTATTTTCTTGGAACCTATGTATGGCTGATTTTAGATAAGATACAACCTTTTCAAGTGATTCTAGAATTTGTGATGATCCTTGGTGAAATGTTATGGAACTTGTGATGTGTTATAGATATTGGGAATATATTATGCATACAATAATTATGATACATGGTGATGTGTTATAATCATTCAATGATTGTGTCTCATGGTGATGTATGCATGTGTTTAATGATTGTGGCATTAATGGGTAATTGAGATAATTAATGTAAGTAGGTGGGTTTTGTATCTATATTAACACATCCCTACACTTATGATACAAGTTATTTGGGTTTATTTTAGTATTTCCTTGGTATGTATTGGAAGTATTTTAGAGAAAGAGAGAACCTATATCAGTTCAAGCAGACATTTGTGTAAGTCATAGATATAAGAGTGAAAAGTTATAACATTTATCATTTTGAGACTGTGATAATCATGAAAATGTGTAATTATATTGTAAAATATATGAAATTTGCAATTAATCTTTTGAATCAATAAATAAAAATATTAATTTAGTTAAGCATATTGTATCCATGTGCAAGACTACAAGTTAGACAATTTAAAGTGTTAAATATGTGGGTTGTGTGGTCTAAGTTTTCTTTGATTGGAACCCCTAACCTCAACTGCATCATTTTGTATTAGATAAGTGATACACTAATTGTTAGTATTATTTTGTTATGAATGTGTGAGTGTGGGTAGAAAATTGTTGAAGACATCTTCTAGTGAGTCTTTTGGGTTTAAGATATAGAGGTTGTAGACATGTAGATGAGTAGAAGAGAGGTGAAATCATATGCACCTAATAAAGAGATAAAGATGGTGGTGGTAGATCTATTTCCACCAATGAAAATAGAATAATATATTGAATATGAATTATTATCATATTTAGTATTTAAATATGGAGAAGAAGACATCATCATTAAAGAGGATGACGCTATAGAAAATGGTAGCAACAAAAATGAAGTAGTAGTATGTCTCCTTTAAGACATAGAGGACAAGATAAAAGGAAAAGAGTTACATCATGGGAAAATAAATATTGAATAACATTAAGTTAATTGTGAATGAAGGGGGAGTAAACTCACTAAATGGGATTTAATTAGATAAGAAGATGATTATAACAACATCAACATGGAAGAAGAATTACCTTTGAAAGGAAATGAAATGAAAATAAAGGATGGTGAGATGAGGAGGAAGTGAGTGAGATGGTAATTTCACATGGGTTCCACTTAATTACAAAAGATATGAATGATAGGATTACTAGTTAGCCTAGGGATAATGATATGAGTAGCTAATTTTTATATCAATTAAAACATGTGAGAAAATGAAGAAGGATGCAATAGAAGAATGATTAGAGGGAGTGCATAAAGGGTCTCTTGATTCTAAAAATTATAATTTAATACATGTTTTTAGTATTTTAATACAGGTGTAGTAGAGGAGGAATAAAATTCACTTGAAGAATCTTTAGATAATGAAGAGGATGAGCTATTTGAGCTCATATGGAATGAATATGTTGAGGAGATAAAATAATTATTTAAAGGTCTTATCAAGAATGAAATTGATAGTAGAGACAACCTATAAATATAGGTGGATGGGTTATTTGAAGCTACATTAAATAAAACCAAGGAGGAAGATAGTAGAGTCATGAAGAACCAAAGTGATTTGATATAGATAAGTATAAAAAAAGAAGCTCTAGCAAAAGAGACATAAGCAACATGCATTTTGAAAGATATTGTGATGAAGGTAAAAGATGTGAAACTAAGTTAAAATGATGAAGAACATGTAGAACATGTAAAAATTATGGTTGTGATGGTATTTTATGGAGATCCCATATTTAACCAAGTATAAGGGGAAGACAATCTCTTAATTTTATAAAATATGAATGTGATTGAGTTGATGTTTGAGAACTCAAATACATGTACTAGTTAGAGCACAAGAGAGGATGCCAAGAGTGGAGAGGTAGATGAACATTTTGAATCCCTCATACAAAGTGATGTGTAATAAGTAGAGTTATTTGAATTTGTGACTAGAGACACAAAAGAGAATAACATGAGGAACATTCTACAATTAGTGATGGAGAAGATGGGTAATGCATTTATAGGTCATGATGAATTTAAGTTTTTGGATGAAGAGGTTAATAAAAATATCATTTGGGTAACAAAAGGTGAAGAGTGTCACACATGTGACATAGAGGAAAATAATGAGATAGATAAGATGATGTTGTTATCAACCCAATCATGTGTAGAGGAGAATGAAATTACATCAAAGATCATTGGAGGAAGAACATAATTTTTTTACAAAAGTTGATGAAAAAGGTAAAGAAAGGTTGGAAGAAACAAAATTTAAAATATAAGTGGATACGTAATTCAAATTCATCTTGAAAGCAGAGACAACTAATAAAGATTTCATTTTGATAGAGATATTGGAATTATTTGATACCACAATGAGGGAATAAAAATAAGATGACATGATGCCTATCCTAAAGATATTTGAGGTTATGGGAAAACATATTGAATCCCAAAATATGAATTTAGAAATAGGAGTAAATATGGAAGCTAAAATGAGGCATGAAGAGTTATAATCAATTGAAGATAGTTGGTTTGGGAGTCCAATAGAAGATTGGACAAATAATGAGGAAAGTCATAGTGGATTTTGGTGGAGGATGTCAGAAAAAAGTAGTTTTAAACCTAAAAAAGAGTGGAGTAGTTACATAAGTACAACTTGGTGGAGGTGGATAGATAGAGATGGGTCAAATCCCACACAGGGATGGAAATGGAAAGAAAAAGATAGTTGGAGGATATGGATATATTGTGCCCAAGAAATGGGAAAGATAAGGAAAAGGTTGATTAGATATGAGTAGAGGAGAATGGTCTATGGTTCATTATTTAGGTGGAAAATGAAAAGAGAATTTAATGAAAACATTTTGAGGTATCTCACATAGTGGAAGGGCACATTGTGGCTTATGCTTCAAGTCAAAAAATGGTTTTACCATCTAGTCTAAGTTTGTAAGCATTGTGCTCATTTTTTTCACCCTTTTTATATGATGTAGGAGCATCTGAGGTGTCATATAATATTACATCAACTAAGAACATGATTAAGATAGGTATAAAAAAGTGGGTTTACATATATTTGATGTTAGAATGTTTGTGAGATTATGGAATCATTTTAGAAGGTTTGTGGTACATATTGATTCCTCAATATATTGTTATAAGTTGTTACACACTATAATTCAATGACACAACACTTGAAAATATGAATTTTAATTTTGAATCTTTCAAATCACTATTCATTTCACTGTGACATCTTGTGGCATGCATATAACATCTAAATAGTCTTAGAAAATGACACCACCTAAAAACCTAATCTAAAGGTATAAGTCAACATAAAAGATCTACATATTTTCTGGTAAATTTAAGTTATAAAGGAATCATATTAACATCATTTTTATTCCATTAGTCAAATTATTTCATGGTGTAAGGTTATGGTTTATTTTCACAAAGGGTATTTTCTTGGAACCTATGTATGGTTAATTTCCAGCATGATATGACCTATTCAAGAGATTCTAGAATTCATGATGATTCTTGGTGACATATTATGTTATAATCATTTAATTATTATGTCTTGTGGTGATTTATTACTTGTATTGATGATTGTGGCATTAGTGGGTAGTTGATAGAATTAATTTAAGTAGGTGGATCATGTATCTATATAAGCACAACTCTATACGTGTGATAAAAAGCGCTTTCTATTTATTTTATCTAGTTTTTTTTAGTAATTCTTGGAAGTATTTTAGAGAAAGAGATAACCTTGATTGGTTCAAGAAAATATT
>JARHVA010009258.1:192500-332500 GCA_037957365.1 Torreya grandis
AGAAGTTATGTAGTTAACTAGTATTAATTAGTTTTTGGTTTAAATTGTCACTCTTTGGACATAAATACATAGATGCATAGGCTCACTTAACCCTTCTATAAATACATAAACTTTGATATCTAGTCCATTAGAAAAATAAACCAAATGCTCCCTTCTATCATGCATTTTAGACATACCTAGTTGCATACAAGGTATGTATTTTGTTTACAATTATAAGAATAAACATGTACAATGTTTTACTTAAATTATTTACTTGGTTAAGTAAATGAATGTAAAGGAACCCATAATGAAATAAAAGATGATAAATAAGCTATTATATCACTTTAATCCATTAAATGAGACTTAAATTTGTACACTCATTAAAATCTATATGCATTTCACTTTCATTTCTAATAGCTGCACTTGCTTACCTTGTTGCCTCAGCTACCCAACACTGAAATTTGTAAGAGTTCCTTAAGTGGAACATTTTATTTGGGTTCCACTCATCTTGAAATTTGGATTAACTTTGTTGATTGATGATGTTGAATTCCATACATGAACATTGTTGTTGATGCTTTTTATTTTTATTTTATCTAGTTGGATTATTAATGAATTCCTAATATAATGATATATTTATGCATTCATTAGAAGATTATGGAATGTGGTATAATTATTTATTAAGTGGTTACCTAATTAAACTTCACTGACTCTATAAGTTACTTCTCTTCGAACATATAGATAGTTTAGATTTATCAAATGAGTTAAACTCTTTAAATATTGAATTGGCTATGCCGATTTAAATAGTCAAATGTTTCATTACTAGACCATAGAATTATAATGTCAAATTATAACATTGATTGTTAGGAAATAAGTAGGGTATGAATCATGTGAATAGTGTGATGACCTTAAAGGATGTAAGGTATTATGACTCGATCGATAGCACTAAATAATATTATATTGAATATATTTTCTCTTATGCTTTAGTATAATTTATTACATGAATAAGTCAAAATCTGTAAGTGTTGAATTAATTCTATTTGCTAATTTTATTGCTTGTTTATATTATATAGCATGTATTTTGATATAAGTCTATGATTAACCTGAATGATAACTTAGGGAAATAAATTTATCCTTCTTGTTTAAGTCAATCCTTTAATTTAACCATCCTCAAGTGGGATTGAAACCCATTGAAGAGAGTGAGGTATTTACCTAGGGTTAAGGACCTAGAAACAGTCCCATGTGGAAGTCTGAGTACCACTTATGGTGCTCGAGACTTATCAATGTGTGCACACACCAATAATCTTGAACTCCATATTCCTATTGTGATAACATGATTCCCCATATCACCTTTTCTATCTATTTACCTATAGTTAATTGCCTCAGTTCCCCTCCTTTGGTTCTAGTTTTGCATGTGTAAAATGTGTAGAATGTTTTTATTGTGATAGCAAGACTTAGTATGTGGGACTAACACATGTCCAAAATTTACTCTAATATATTATTCCAAAAACAAATTTGGGTTCTTTGATCTAGTATCAGAGCAATTTTTTACTCTAGGGAACTCTAGGAATGAATATTTTTCCTTTAAACAATTACAATATTTTAAGTTTTCACTTGTGACTTCTTAGGATGGTTAGAATTCAATCAATTAGAGGCAAAATACCCATGAATTATTTGAATGTCAACTCAGCTAAGGGTAGAGTTTTGGGGAATGGAAGGGGTCATCGAGGTCATATCCCCATTCATAACCTAGAAGAACTGCCTATGAATAATGTTGATAACAATACCAAGGTACCCAATGTTGAAGTAGTTTGTGCGATTCCAAATGATAAGCATGAGGAAATATTTAGTGGAATCTTGACAGACCTTAACACCTTTCAAGGAAATATTGATAATTAGGAACAAAGATTAAACAATCTTTAAGGGGTATCCTAAGAGGAAGTACCCAATTTGGAAATGAGATAAGTGGAAGACCTATAATTCAAGAAATTCATTTAACCACTATTGATCCAATCATCAAGGAGGTGAAGAAGCTTGTACTGCCTACATTTTTGGGTGAGGAATCTAGTGATGCATTTGATGCAAGGTTGGTACACTAGAAAAGTACTTTAATTTACATAATATGCCTTTTATAGTCATATAAAATGTCCAAATTGGTATCTTGAGTGCAGTTTGTGACACCCAATCTATAGGACCCTTTTTCATTCTCTCACGACCCTTTAAAACACCTTTTTACTTATAATTGGTCATCCATAAACTTTTGAGACCTGATTCTAGCTCAGTCAGGCTCTATTTCCTATGCTAATTCCATCCCCTTAGGTCCTAATCTTGTAGGACATGAGTGTTGGGGTTAGACTATAGCATCAAACCTTAGGGTGTCACATTTTCAACTTTCCTATTCAATCACATTTTGAGCCCAAACAATCATTTCCTTCTGATTCTTATTCTTAATTATATTAGCCTTGCATGAATACATTTAACCCATGACCAATAGATATCTATGAAAGCCCATTCAAATTTCATTCATAAGGGGTTGGAAAATATTATAAAGCAAGTAAGAATACAAGAAAAACCACTAAGGTAAATTTCCTTATTCTTTGCATACAACTATCCAATACAACTACAATCATATTCAAATCCTCACACCAGCCCTTAGCCACCTCAAGCACTCTCCATTTGACATTTTTTCATCCTCATTACACTATTGAATAAATCACATCAAGTGGAAGAATATTATATGGCTTGATCCCTCTTCAGAGTATTGGTATGTAGGCAACATGCCCACACAAGGGGTGTAGATACACATTCAATGCATCTTACACACACTAACCCCCTTTCTTTATCAAATTTTATCAAGCATAATGAAGGCCTAGGGTTTCAAGATTGAATAAAATCTAAAAGGAGCTCCATTGACATTCATGATTCAAAATTTCATAGGCAGACTCACACAGGGACAATGAACAAAACCTAGAAAATTCAGATCTCTATGACCAGTTTGAACAATAGTGGTAGGAGTGGACTATAACACCAGACCTTGAAGTGTCCTATTTTTATCACTCTTATCCTTTTATCAAATGAAATCTAGATCTAATTTTATGGCACTATTCCAATCCTGCACAATTATTTTAGCCTCTGTCTCAATCATCTCAGTCTAGTTTTAAGCTAAGTTGCATTTCTCCTCTTTTATTACCATTTTTAAAAATCTACAAAAGATAAATAAACTATGTAAATTAGTACTATAATTATTAAAATATTATTTACTAATTTATTATTCCAAACCCTTAACTAAATTAATAATAAAACACTAATATTTCCAAAACTATTAAATCATTTGGTGAACTTGACTTACTTATTTTGCACATAAAATCCCTAGAAACCCTAGGGAAAATTCCTTCCTAATTTTTCCAATATTTTTATAATTATTTACCTACATATTTAAATCAAAAACTCATTAATTTTTAAATAATATCATTTTTCAAAACCCTGGTTACATATACTAGGTCCCATTGCTTTTGAGGTATCACCTTACACGTTTATGAGCTTCGTATCCTTTTTATGCATATTCTAGTTCATTGTTTAGATTATATATATCTATTTTTTATTTCATTATTCAAGTTGTTTTCATTATGCCACCTAATATCCTTGCATATATTCATTTAAGATAAAGTGCAAGACTTAGTGTCAACCCTCCTGAATTCACCCAAATTCCTTCAACCCCATCATATACCATAGATAAACAACCAAATCAACTTCCTGTTATAGACCCTAAACATCCAAATTACACTAATTTCCATGAATATAATTTCAAAAATCAATAGTATGAGAATAAAAATGATGATACAAACATCAATGTTCATGACCCACCCCATCAGGTTCTTGATCCACTTCTACCTAATGTTGATAATGATGTTTCCATCAAAAAATATTTAATTCTATAAATTTCTAGAGAAAGACTTAGGAAACAACCCCAAGATCATACCCTTATATTATAATCTATCATGAAAATTAAAAAGGCTAAGTAATTTGAATTTTCCATCCCTTCAAAGAAGCTAGTTGCATATGACACTACAAGAGCAACTATGTCTCAACAACCCCCTATAGCATCCCAACCTTCTTATGAGGCACCACCAGTTATGACTAGTAAATATTTGTCTCTTGATGTGGTTGCCCTTGTGCAAGAGATAAAATTTCTTTGATCTAAGGTGCTACATCTTGAGCAAGGTGACTCTAGACCTACATAGGCCTTGGATTCTTTTACTCTACTTCATATACCATTGGCATGCCATATTTATTCTACACCTTTGACACCAGTTCTTATTTAACCCAAGATCACTCTATATGATGGAAAGGGTGATCTTGAGACACATTTGAGAGATTTTCACATAGCATGCTTAGATTATGTGCCAAATGACTAGTTGTTAACCATGCTATTTCCATGGATTTTAAAGGATTATGCCTTACAATAGTTCTATAGTCTACCGAATCTATTAATCAACACATTTGATTATTTAGATGAGATGTTCCTAGCTCATTTTATCATTAACATAGGTGACAAGGTTTCTTATTCCCAAGTTACACAGTAGAAGCACAGGGCAAATGAGCATCTCACAAATTATATTCTTTGATATAAAACTATCTTGGCTAAAATGACTAGCCCCATGGCCGATCAAGAATTATAGGATCTCTTCAAATAGAGTCTTCTACCAAATTTTCATGAGTCAATAATGTTTAAAATATTCTCTTCCTTTACTAAGTTATGTCATACACTAAAATAAAGGAAAGTCAAACTAATTTTAATGGGCAAACTCAAGTACACAAGCATATAAGAAACAACAAACAAGAGTAATAATAAAGTCCCATATAAAGTAAAGGTCAATGTAGCAAAAGTCAAAATCAACCAATGGTTAATGTGGATTCAAAGCCCCCTCAATGAGTGGTTTTATCATCACCTCATCAATCAACTTTTATCAATCTACTAGTATCTCCAGCCAAAGTCTTATAATAGTTATTGGAATGCAATATCATATCTCTCCATATTATTTGGGAAGTTGATCCAAAAAATCCTCTTCCATGGGGATATGATTAGAATCTATTTTGTGATTTTCATAGGGCACCATGCCACAAAAAAAATAGATACATCATTTTTAAACACAAGATATAGGACTTGATAGATGGAAATGTTATTGATCTTGGCACTCCAGTTAAGCCTCCTTAGGTAAAACAAACACAAGATAAAGTTTTGAAAATATTATTAGATACTTTCCCATAGAATTATAAATAAGAGACATGAGATACATCAGGTATTCACCATGCATATAATACACATCCTCCACCAGCTACATATCAGACACTTTTATTTGAGTCACATCCTTTGAGCAACATGATTGGTGTGTATAATTCTAGAGTTCCAACTAGACCTTCCATCTTCTACTTAGAGTAGGAGATAGTTGAGAATGATTTGGATTACCATGCATTCTTTATTAGAGCTTATATTAATCATCATCCCATTCATAGTTTTCTCATAGATAATAGATCCAGTGTGAACATGTGCACTATGACATTACTGTAGCATTTGGGATATTCAAAGTAGGATATTACCCTAATAGACACAGTTATTAGTAGATTTAGTGGGCACATACAGAGTTCATTGGGTGAGATTATACTTCCTCTACATTTTTGTCCAACACATGTGGCCATACCATTTACTATTATTCCCAATGTAGTATTTTTTGATATGTTACTTGGCCAAGCATGGATGAAAAAACTTTGAGAAGTACCTTCTATAGTTTATAGATGCATGAAATTCATTCAAACTAATTAGGTTGTTATAGTTGGTGGATTTTCATATGAGTTACCACTCCCTACTTTAGATCCATCTACTTTTTAGTCACTAGTTTTAGCTTTTACACTAGTTATATTTCTTCCTCTAGTTCATATTTAGACATAGTTGAGGCCTTACTCACTATCATAGAGAGTTCATACACCTCCACAAAGGCTTCTTTTAGAGTATCCATAGTTTCATAACTCTAGATAGTTTCTATCTACAATGTTCATACCTAGGGAAATATCATTGAGGTCTCATGCCTCTA
The DNA here is from genome assembly GCA_037957365.1 of Torreya grandis. Lineage (NCBI taxonomy): Eukaryota > Viridiplantae > Streptophyta > Pinopsida > Cupressales > Taxaceae > Torreya > Torreya grandis. The sequence continues at coordinate 198,566 of JARHVA010009258.1, forward strand.
CACATAGAGTACATATTTAGAGAGATTATCCTACTACTATATGGGTCCTTAAGATCCCTATAGTTTCATCCACTTCTCAGAGTAACAAGGGGACCCCATAGTCAGTTTTCATTATAGAGATTTTAGAGCATTTACAACATATACAACTTTTAGAGCCATAGTCTCAACCCTTCCATCATGCTTCATGATCATGCATGATCCCTCTCCTTGATACATGACATCATGATAGGGAGTATCTTATGAGACTCATTGGTTAGTATCATTTCTTCTCAGTCTTTCTTGTACATAGTTTCTTTTTCCTTACTTGTAGATAGTTTCTCAATATTTCTTGTACATAGTCTCCTCATGATTTATTGTACATAGCTTATACCAAAAATATCAAAAACATTCAAATAATATCAAAATAAAAAAAATTCAAATAATATAAAAATAAAAAAACATTCAAATATTTCAAAATCCAAAAACATTTAAATATTCAAAAAACACAAAAACATTTCAATTGTATGCATTATCTATGCTTTACATTTTTACTACAATGCTAGACTTACATTTTTTGTTCTATGCTATTGTTCATTAATTTATATATATTACCATGCTTCACTTTATCTTCTTTGAGTGTATGCAGTGATACCCAAATACTTAATTGATTCACTCTACCTATTGAGGGGGCATCCTAATTCTACATTCAAGACATACATTAATATATTTACCCACTGGGGGAATATTCTACATGACTAAACCATCTAATTTATGTCATTATTATACCACACACTCTAGTTATCATGTTGATGTATATTAATTACTATCTTATATATATCACTCTATCGGCATTCACTAGTATATAACACATGTGTATTTTTTAGCATATACCTAGTCTTGTACTCCATGTCTTGCATACTTTCACTTCTTGCTTTGATTAGTTAGATGTGATTGTACTTATAACATAATAAATGATTTATTTTATTTCTTTGCATGTCTAGATATGATTGCATTTCTTAATTCCTATTTTATCTCTTATGTGTGCCTTAGGATATTTGACAATGTCCTTTACTTGTACTCTTCTATGTGATTATGGTCCTTGTGCTAACCTTGCTTATTTTTAATTATATGTGTATGTGGAATTTGAACATGCCTTGTATGATTTATTTCTATTTTTCATGACATGTACCCATGTCCCTTATTTTTATGGCCCCTTGAACACTCGTGTATGCTTCTTGTTTCTTGCCTTGTGTGATTGTTGCTTGTTTACTTCTCACTGTTTGCAATGCCATGATCCACATCATGCATTTTATTTATATCTTGTATGCCATGATGTACATCATGCTCCATCTCTTATTAAAAACTAATAACTAACATTTCCAATTTCAATTTAATACATTGCATATGTTATTATATTGTTATATCTATCTAGGCATACCCCTATGGATCTAACAATCTCCAATACAAACTATGTTATATCTTGAGACATATTTTCAATTATCATTACTATATCATGTATTTCATAACAGAACTCACTTGTAGGGATATTTATTTTGAGGATAGTCGTTGTAGGGTCTTCATTCCTACCCTCAAGGAGATCAGAGCTCCTACCCATTAAAAAATCAATTTTTAGAACACTTAGAACAATAATCAAAGGTCAAACTAGGCAGAACAAACCAATAAAATAGTGATGATTAAAGAATAGTTATCAGATTCAGCAAAGAATAATAGTGTTATACATGGAAAATAGTGTCAAATAGTAGGGTGTCCTATTTTTGGTGCTCTTATTCAAATAGTAAAAAAATTAAACTTTCCAAAAACAAGTAGAAAGGTAAACTCAACTATAGTTTTGTTAGATATATTTTAGTTCAAAATCAATAACTTCAATACATTTTTTCTCAAAGAATCTAAATATAAGGGGAATCATGCACATCATGATGGCTCTCATTTCTATTTTTAGATTGGGTAGTTGGTATAACTTCCTTATCAGAATCCATGTTATGAATACCAATGATTGGGGGCAATGTGCATGACACATTTGACTTCTTTTCTTTCCAAGTTTAGTATATTACCTAGGCATTCTCAATAGTTTCACACCTTATTCCATATTTAGGTGGTTGGCATCATTTTAGAGTGGATTTAATATAAGCCTAACCTCTACATTCTTGAGTGGATTCCACAAAAGCCTAGTTTCTAGTTTTAAAGTGGATTTTATACAAGCCTAATATCCTCCTTCTAGAGTGGCCAAGATTGGCCTAGCTTCCAATACACATTTAGCTATTCATTCCATATTTTCATATTATAGAGCATTCATGGGCTTTAGCATCCATCTCATACAACACACATTCATACTATTATCAATTTATAGCTTCACTTAGTGAGAAATAATGGATCCAAAAGACTAGATAGCCTTTATATTCTTGATCCACCTACTCATAGGGATTGGACGCATAGTCCAAACATTAATTAACACACACATGATCATATAGCTTCACTTAGTGGGTGATGATGCAACCAAAAGGCCAACCTTTTCATTCTTGAGCCACTCTTAGGGAATTGAGCACTCAACTCCATTCACGATATTACTCTTAGTACAACACATACCCATCATCACTTAGAATCACTCAATAACAAAATAGGTTTTATATTGTTCCACATACCTGATGAGTTATATTAATTATTTTCACTTCCTCTCTCTCTTACCTATATTTTATACATTATTATTTTAGATATTATGTATCTATTAAGAACTAATCTACTTTTTGTTTATCTTACATGTTTACACTTCAAAATGTGCTCTCTCTATGCACACTCAGTATCACATAGCTTCATGGGCTTCACCCTTCCAAGTAAGTTCATGTACTCTTTCTACTTTTCCTTTATCCTAGTATTTCTCTTTGTTAAATCACTAGAATAAAGTGGGGGGGGGGATGTAGTCATATAAAATGTCCAATTTGGTAGCTTGAGTGTGTATTGTGACACCTAATCTATAAGACCTTACATACTCTCATAACCCTTCCAAACACATTTTTGCTTATAACTGGTCATTCATAGACTTTTAAGACTTGCTTCTAGCTCATCTAAGCTCTATTTCCTATGTTAATTATATCCCCCCAAGTCCCAAACATGTAGGATAAGAGAATTAGGGTTGGACTATAGTGTCAAACCCTAGGGTGTCCCATTTTTATGCTCCTATCTAATCACATTTCGAGCCTAAATGAACATTTATTTCTAATTCCTATTCTTCATTATGTTGGCCTAGAATGAATCCATTTAACCCATGTCTAATATATCTTTATAAAATCCCATTCAAAGTTCATTTAGAAGATGTTAGAAAATATTACAAAGTAATTAAGAATACAAGCAAAACCATCAAGGCAAATTTGCCTATTCTCTGTATACAACCATCCAATACAACTAAAAACATGTTTAAATCCTCAAACTAGTCCCTAACCACCTCAAGCACTCTCAGTTTGACATTTTTACATCTTTATTACACTATTTCACAAAGCAAATTAAGTGGGAGAACTACATATAGATTGATCCCTCTTTAGAGTATTGGTATGTAGGTAGTGTGCCCATACAAGGGATGTGGATACATGTTCAATGTAGATTACACACACTACCCCTCCCCTCTTTCTCAAGTTTTATCAAGCATAATTAAGGCCTAGGGTTTAAATATTTAATCATCTATATAAAGAGATATATCAACATTTAGGACTCAAAATTTCATAGGTCGGCTCATACAGGGATAGTGAACAAAACTTAGAAAATTTAGATATCTTTGACTAGTTTGGATAACAATGATAGGAGTGGACTATAACACCAGATCTTGAAGTGTCATATTTTTGGTGCTCTTGTAATTTCACCAAATTAAATCTAAATATAGGTTCATGACACTATCCCAATCTTGCATAACAAGTTTTAGATTCTATCTCAATCATCTCTATCTAGTTTTAAGATAAGTTACATTTCTCCTCTTTCATTACCATTTTTAAAAAGCTACAAAAGAGAAATAAATTATACAAATTAGTAATATAATTATTTTAATATTATTTACTAATTTATTATGTTATACCCTTAACTAAATTAGGAATAAAATACAAATATTCTTAAAACTATTAAATCACCTTGAAATGTGAAAGTCAAAGTAATAGCCTATCATTTAGTAGGACCTACAACATTATGGTGGAACCAACTTTGTGATATTGAAGGATATCAACCTTTGAACCTATCCTGGTATATTTTCAAGACTTGGTTTTGTAATAGGTACCTAAATGCAAACTATAAAGAGAAAAAAATCACCAATTTTTTACTTTTAAAGCAAGAGAACATGTTTGTTGTTGAGTATGAAAACAAGTTTATGAATTTGATGTGTCGTGTGAACTATATGCATGACAAAAAAACTATTATTACTAAGTTAAAACTTGGAATTAAGGAGATTCTGATGCATGATGTTAACATGACAAATCCAAAAACTTTGGTTGTAGCAATAGAATCATCCTACAAGCCTGAGGAGAAAAAAAGTCTTGCCAAAAGGCAATATAAGAATTCAAGTTAAGCAGGCAATAGTCTAAAGCAAAGAACCTTTCTCTTGTGAATAATAACTTTATAAAATATGATCATAACCATATACTTTTAGGAGGTAATAAAAATTTCATCAAAATTTCTAATCAAAACAAGAATTTCAAGTCCCATGCATCTTCCAAATATGGTTCTTAAAAGAAAAAACAACATCAAAACAACCAACATGGAACTACCACACGTGATAACATTGTTTTAATTTCATATTTTAGAACATTTGTGTGTTGGTAATGTAGTGATAATTATTAAAAAAAGTACTATCTAAAATGAAATCAGGTCAAGTAATAAATCATATAATATATGCTACTATTGATAATCATAGTGTTGTCATACATGCCACTCCAATTGAGACTCGAGGTATAATTAATGGTTTTATTTTAACTATATCGATTGATTACGGTGAAATAGATTGTTTCATTTCTCCTTTTACTACTAAACAATGTAATATTAAACCTGTCTTGATAAGAAAAGGTTGGGAAGTTGAGTTCGGTACCAGCAAGAAAGTGCCTATTCTTGAGTGCTTGAAATAAGCAGAGTTAGATCATGGTGTATTTAAGACCAAGGTGAATCTTTTTCTCACACGTTTAGGGTCTTATCATCTCATTTTTGGGATGGATTGGATGCATGAACATTAATCCACAATTGTTTGTGTGTGAAAAAGTGTATAATGCACTAATGACCTTAGCTAAATTATAGAATTTCAAGGCATGCAAATATTTGTGAGACGTAAAACACTTGTAGCCTTATATCTTAAAATAGATTTTAGGAAGGGATGCATGCTATATACAATCCATCTATAAGAAATATCCAATGAAAAAGAGATGAAACTCATATATTTTCTTATTCTAAGGGATTTTATGGATGTCTTTCCTAAAAAGTTGCTTGGTCTACCACCCAAGTGAGAATTTGACTTCTCTATTGACATCATACCTAGATCTACCCCTGCATCTAAGGGACCTTACTGCATAATTTTGGTTGATCTACAAGAGTTGAAATTTTATCTATAAGAACTTATAGATAGTAGAATAATCTAGACAAGTGTGCCTCCTTGGGGTTCTTTGGTAGTCTTTATGAAGAAGAAGGATGGTACTCTAAGGCTTTTTATTGATTATCACATGTTAAATAAGGTAAAAATTAAAAACCCTTACCCTTTGCCTAGAATTGAATATTTTTTTAACCAAATGAAGGGTGCTACAATATTTTATAAGATTGAATTAAGATTTGGTTATCATCAACTATGAATCAAGGAAGAAGACATACATAAAACTACTTTTATAACTTGATATGGACACTATAAATTCATGGTTCTGCCTTTCATCTTAACTAATGCACCTAATCTTTTATGAATCTTATGAATAATATATTTAGAGATTTCTTAGATAAGTTTGTGTTGTTTTTTCTTGATGATATTCTTATTTATTCTAAAAATAAGGCTAAACATTATCATCACCTTTATCTAGTCTTGTAGAGACTAAGACAACATAATATTTATGGAAAATTATCCAAATATGATTTCCATGAATCATAAATTCATTATTTGGGACACATTATTTCTAAAGAAGGCATTATTGTTGACCCTACCAAGATCAAAGCTATCCAAGATTGGCTTGCTCCTTCCAATGTACATGAAGTGAGTAGCTTCATGGGTTTCATTGGTTATTACCAACATTTTGTTGAAACATTTTCTAGTGTGGCCTATCTCATCACTTCCTTGCTATGCAAAGGAAAGAAGTTTGTATGGACTCCTAAGCATGAGGAAGCATTTATTAAGCTAAAAGGGTTGCTTATAATAGATCCTATTCTGATCATACTAGACCCAAATGGTAAGTTTGAAGTTTGGGCTAATGCCTCTAAGGAAGGATATGGATGTATCTTAACTCAAGATGGAAAGGTTGTGGATTATGAGTCACAAAAGTTGAAAAATCATGAAAATAACTACCCTATGCATGATATGGAGCTTGTTTCCATTATTCTTGCACTAAAATAATGGAAACATTTCCTACTGGGAAATCCTTTTCAAGTAAAATACGATCATCAAAGTCTTGATTATTTTTTCTCTCAAGAATATTTAAATACATGCTAGCACAGGTGGCTAAATTTTTTGAGAAATTTTGACATGAATATATCATATGTCAAAGGCAAGGAGAATCATGTGGTTGATGCACTCAATAGATGCACATATATTGTTTCCTTGTCAGTGTTATAAGGGAATTTAGAAGTGCTATTTTGGATAATAGCTTATTTGTGTATTCTTCCATGATGTAAGAGTAGGTTTGGTTGATGAACCTATATCAAAAACATTTGCTAATTTTTTTGTTGCAATAGATGGCTTGATAAGGAATAAAGGTAGAATTTATGTCCCTAGGGTGGGAGACTTGAGAAATTTTGTGCTTAATGAAGTGCGTACAACACTTTATTATGCTCATATAGGGGTTAAAAAAATGATGCATGAGCTGAAAAGCTCTACTTTTAGCCTAGAATAAAGCATGATATCACTAAATTTATAACAAAACGCTTGGAATTACAGTGGGTCAAGGATGATCATTACCATCTAAGGGGACTATTTTACCTTCATGATATTCTAAGAGATAAGTGGGTTGTAGTCTCACTTAATTTTATTATAGGGATACCAAAATCATGTAGCAAGTATGATACAATATTGGTAGTGATTGATAAATCAACAAAAATTGGCCACTTCATTACTAAAAATTTAATTGATGATGCATCTGTATTTGTGAAATGATTTGTGAAGGAAGTAGCAAGACTCCATGGTATACCTAAAGTGATCATATCAAATCATGATAAGTTATTTCCTTAAACATTTTGACATACTTTAACTACATCCTTTAGAACAAAGATAAATTTTAGCTCTTCATATCATCCAAAAGAAGATGGAAAAAAAATAACTCAACAAAGTGGTTGAAGATATGTTGTACATGTAAGTAATGGATCATCAAACCAAATGGGAGGACTATCTTCATCTGATTGAGTTTGCATATAATAATTCCTACCATTAAACTATTAAGATGGATCCATTTGAAGTCTTATATGGAGGTAAGTGAAGAACATTTCTTGGATCAGATAGATTAGAAAATAGGGTTGTTAATGGGCCTAATTACTGTAGGAATATGATAGGTATATGGAATTAATAAGGTAAAATTTAAAAATAGCTTCTGACATGCAAAAGAGATATGTATATCTTAAGATAACTCTACATGAAATCAATGTGGGAGACAAGGTTTTTATTTGATTTAGAGCACAAAAAAAAATTATTAAATTTTGTAAGGCTTCTAAGTTAGCGCCACATTTTATCAGGATTTTTGACATAGTGGAAAAGATTAGCCCTGTTGCTTACCATCTGGCACTTTCTCCTTCTCTTTCAAGGATTCATGATGTTTTTCATGTTGCATTATTAAAAAATTATATACCCGATCCATCTCATGTTTTGGATTGGAATCATTTACAAGTCACAGAAGAAGAAAATATCCAATTGAAACCAATGAGAATCCTAGACCATCATAGAGTTAAACTATGTAAAAGAGATATAAAGTAGGTTTTGTTGTAATGGGACCTATAAGCAAAAGGAAAATTATTTGAGAAGATTCATGTTTTTAGACAACATTATGCATGGATTTTTTATTAAGTCACTGTGATGGCTACCTTCCAAGAGGGGGAGGATGTTACAATTCCATATTTTCATTATATATTATGCTTTTGTGACATTAACATTATGATTGTTAAATTGGTTATTAGCTATTATTTAGCTGGATTATTTGTGGTATTGAATGCAACAATGTTGGGCTATGCACTTAATTTTGTGATTATTATTTGATAGAATTATTACTGATGATAATGATTTTATGAATATTTATTATTTATCGATTAGTGACATAATGTGATTGATGTCATTTTTTATGGTTGCAGGTTTTATCTATGAGCTAGGCAAATGTTGAAGGCTATACTCCCAGAATTGAGTGAATTTTGAGCATCTCAGCATGTCAGACAAGTATACTTATTTTTTTATCCTTTAGACACCTTGTTTATTCATTATGTTTGTTAGTTGTGGTCCTTATGTTTGTGGTTATTGTTGTAATTTATTGATGTCATTAGAGTCATTATTTATTGTTATTTTTAATTATATTCTATTATGTGTTTTTGATGGTTGTAACATTTATTCCTTATGCATGGATCCATTATATATTCTCTCCCATAGGTCTTCATATCTTCTTTGTTCCATTAATCCTAGTAACCTATGTGGTTTTGTACCTAAACCTACCTAGACCCACCTAGACCTAATAACCCCCCCTTGGGGTTCATGTTCTAACCCCCTCGACCTAGAATTATATGATAGGGTGGTGGCATGGTGTTTCAATGACTAGTTAAGTCATGTCATGATATTGGATTATACTTGATTTAATTCATTGATATTATTTTGAATTTTATGATATCAACATAAGTAGATAGCATATGAGGGAATATATTGACCTCATTTATTGAGGTAGGTGGTGTTTTAGTGAAGGTTTCAATATTAATGAGGTTGGTTTGTGTTTAATTTTTTTATTTATCATTAATCTCCTTTTCTATTGGTGGAAGATTGATTAATTAAGGAGCCTTCTAGACTCACCATTAATGACAAGGTTGGCATGGGATTGCCTTGGTATCTAAAGGTGTTTGTCTCTCCTCTCAAATTGAATGCAAATTGATTGGGTTATAGGGGGAGTGGATGGAAAGAATGGTAAGTTGGGGTAGTGGGTAGAAGAGTTAGGAAGATGGAAAAATTGGTGAAGAAATAGTGAAAAACTCAGCTAGTTTTTAATAGAAGGCTTGACTAGTCAAAAAACACACACAATGGTGCTTGGTGAATCAATAGAGTTTCTTATCTTTTTGTGTTTTTTGAGTCTTATAAATTTTTAAGTAAGTTATTTGGTTTTATAGGTTGATTTTTTTAAATTTGATATAATGGAAATAAATATTTAGAGGCTATTTATGCAGCTGAAAGACTTATGAATTCTAGGTGCTTATGTAGACCCCATTTAATGATATATTTATACATCTCATTGCTTATAAACTTTCAATGAATGTATATACATCATATATATTATCTGGTTTGAATCCTTATCCACATGTAGTCATTTTATTATTTCCATAAACGGATCATGGATTGTGTTTTCATGCATATGCATTTGAAACATTTTTGTGTGCTAATTATGTTTTATAAAAAGGCAATTGTGAGTTTCTAATGTATATATGTGTCTATGTTTTTAAAGAATCAATGATGTTTTATGAATATGGGTTGGAACATTCCTTGGGTATTGACTATATTTATTAAATATGGGTGCCTATGTATAATGACTATGTGATACAAAGGTCAAGAGTTGTCACTTTATTTTATATGGAAACTATGTTTTATAAAATAATGTCTATGTAGTTCCTTATTAGTGACTATGTTGTTTAAAAGGGTAAATATGTTGTTTTAAATGTATTTCATTTTCTATATGGAAGCAATTGTGTTTTTAACAAGAATCAATGACATGTATCTCATTATTTTCTAGATTCCTTTCCGATGATTGGGTTTTATTCACATAATGACTATGTTGATCTACACTGACTATGTCTATTTTGAAAATGATACCCAAATTATTTTAATTCACTTATGTTATTTTATGATAAAATCATGGTTATTTCTCCCTAAGAATCATAGTGATCAATATCCTTATCTGGGTAAAATCATTACACACTTGTGACTCAAATTTTTACCAAAGGTTGAATGGGTTTTAATTGGACTGTGTTATTTTGAAACTTAAGAATCTAACTGATTGTTATTTTTCCTGATGTTTAGTTATACCATTGCATTCTCATTTTATTAGGTGGTGTTATTAACAATTTGGAACTATGGATGCATCCTGTGTCATATTGATCTTTGATATCTGACAATGTATTATTACATGAAGTTTCAAAAATTAAATTGGGTGTACCATTTGGATAAATTTAATCTCTGCCTTTTTATAAGCCTTGTTCAATTGTGTAGATTTTGCAGTGGTTCGATTGTTTTATTATCTTCTCCTTGGTATATAAATAAGTTTTTATAGAACATATATATACACATGTATATGTGTGTGTGTGTCGAGTGACTTGATAATGCAATTATGTGACTATGTTATTAACTAGGTTATTTGCATGGACTTCATTTGATTCACCATAATCTTACATCTCAACCCTTGTATTTGGCTGACTTGGTCATGGTTATTTTTGGTTTTTGATTTTTTGGTTATGCTTCTCCTTGATCGATTTTATGATGTTATTTTATAAACACCTATTATCTTTATGGCTTTTATTAACTATGTTAATCTTTGCCTCAAGCTTCAAGATTTTACTGTGATGTATGAATACATAATGATGCCGCAAGTTATAATAATATTATTATTATATTGTTGAAGTCTTTGATTAACACTTGACTTTGTCAATTGAAGTGTTACTGGGTTATATTTTGAACCGGTTGCTTACTTCTTGTTTTTTTTGTGTGTTGGATTAATAATGAGGACTGATCTTTATTATACTATGTCATTATTTAGTTTAAGGCCATTTTTTTGAAGGTTGGGTTACTTGTTAGAATGTGTGGTTTTCATTCCTAGACTAGCCCTAAATATTTAAAAGTATATATTATGGGTCAGGATGGTTAAGGTTAGCTGTGATATTGGATGGGGTTTCAAGTAGGATAAACTTGAAGGATATATAATGGATTAGAGATAATCCATTATATATCACTCAACAACCTAGGTTAACCATCTTCGCTCCTGATATATACTTAGATAAATTATTTATTCCCATCTCACCTTGAAATGATATGACTATGTTGCATGTATTCTTTTATTTTTGATATGTTTTTTATTTGGATATCAATTTACTCAGAATTAATTTCATATTCTCGATTACCACAACCACCATCCTATTGATGGTTTGGGTGGTGAGGGCCACCAATGGTTAGGCTCATAGGGCTAGTTGGGTAGGTTTGTCTTGATCAACTTATTTATGTTCAACTCTTTGCTTCATCAACTTCATATGTACATAAGAAAGATGGTAATATAATTTTAATTATTGATTTGATTTATTATTATTATTATTAGCAATGACTATAATTTTTATATTTTACATTAATTACTATATTGGTATTAATGGATTCTAACAAATGTTATGAATGGATTGGAAATGGAAATTGAATATTGAATAAGGTAAATTGGTTGATGGCCAAAGATACTATACCACAAGTAGATTGTATTATTTAATTGATCCTACATTGATTTAATGTTCTTTATGATTATTAATTGTATCCAAATTAGTTAAATTTTAAATACATATATCTATGTCATTTGATGGTTTTATTAATTATTGATGCTAGTAGAATTAATAATTATAGGAATGCTAACTTGGGATTTACTTAGATATTTTTACATTAGATATAAATTTAGGAAATTTGTTCTATTTAGAATAAATAGTACAGATGTAAGTTAAGTTGTCAAAGAATTAAATATTTGATTTAGCTTACCGCTTTATGGAAATATATATTTAGGTACTTTATATTAGTTCCTTAATTTTACAATTTGCTTAATCCAGAATGGATAAATTATATGGGAATTCAGATAGAATTTATATAGTTAACTTGCATTAATTAGTTTTTGGTTTAAATTGTTACTCTTTGGAAATAAATGCATAGATGCATATGATCTCTTAACCCTTATGACAATTCATAAAATTTGATAGCTGATCTATGAGAAAAATAAACCAAATGCTCCCTTCTATCATGCATTTCAGACATACCTAGTTGCATGCAAGGTATGTATTCTATTTTAAAATATAAGAATAAACATGTACAATGTTTTACTTAGATTATTTACTTGGTTAGGTAAATTAATGTAAATGAACCCATAATTAAATAAAATATGATAAATAATTTATTATATCACTTTCATCCATTTAATAAGACTTAAATTTATACACTTGCTACAAGCTATGTGCATTTCACTTTTTTTATGATATCCACACTTGCTTACCTTATTGCCTCAACTACCAAATAGTGAAATTTGTAAGAGTTCCTTAAGTGTAACATTTTATTTAGGTTCCACTCATCTTGAAACTTGAATGAAATTCATTGATTGATGATATTGAATTCCATGCATGAACATTGATATTGAACACTTTCTATTAAACACTTGATATTTTTGTTTTGTCTAGTCGGATTATTAATGAATTCCTAATACAATGATATATTTTTGCATTCATTAGAAGATTATGGAATGTGGTATAATTATTTATTAAGTGGTTACTTGATTAAAATTCACTAATTCCATTTGTTACTTTTATTGAAACATATAGATAGTTTAGATTTATTGGATGATTTAAACTCTTTTAATATCACATTGGCTATGCCAATCTAAATAGTTAAATATTTTGTTACTAGATCATAGAATTTTAATGTCCAATTATAACATTGGTTGTTATGAAATAAGTAGGGTATGAATCATGAAAATAGTGTGATGACCTTAAAGGTTGTAAGGTATTATGAATCGAATGGTAACACTAAATAGTCTTGCACTAAATCTATTTTCTCTTATGTTTTAGTATAATTTACTACATGAATAAGTCAAAATCTGAAAGTGTTGAATTGTTTCTATTTACTAATTTTATTGCTTGTTTATATTATATAACATATATTTTTATATAATCTTATGAGTAACCTAAATGATAATTTAAGAAAATAAATTTATCCTTCCTAGTTAAGCCAATCCTTTAAACTAACCATCCTCAATCATGACTGAAACCCATTGAGGACAGTGAGGTATTTACTTAGGCTTAAGGACTTAGAAATGATCCCATGTGGAAGTCTAAGTACCACTTATGGTGCTTGAAACTTATTAATGTGTATGCACACTGATACATCCTGAACCCCAAACTCTTATTATGATAACACACCACCCCATAACACCTTTTGTATGTGTTTACCTCTAGCTAATTGCCTTAGTTCCCCCTTTTTAGTTCTAGTTGCATGTGTGTAAAGTGCATAGAATGTTTTCATTGTGATAAAAAGACTTAGTATGTGGGCCTAACATGTGTCCAAAATGTACTCTGATATATGATTCCAATTTTTTTTGGGGTTATTTCAACCGTGACTATTTAACTCAAACATTGGTAACTTTTTAACACCAAAGCTAACTTCTTGTCCTATAAATTTTCACTTTATTGAAATTATAAGTTTGTGTAGCCATAAGTTAAAACTAAATTAATTATAATTTAAACTTTCAAAAAAATAAAGAATTACTTCTTTTTACAAGTCTTATTAGTGTGTTTTTGGGGCACAACATTTTGGTATCAAAGTCCAATTTTAACACCAAAAATATGGGTAGATAATTAATTATAATTATCCTTATGAAAAATTGTAACACCATCTAATGTTATGCAGGATGAAACTCTGAAAGGGAAAACATATAACTATAGCAATGGTTGCAGAGGCCCCACATCAAAACAACCACCTGGTTTATGGACTAAGAACCATAGATTTTACAATCCCTATAATAAATGATGGGGTTAATTCAAGATAGGTTTCATAAAGTTAGGGAAGAGTCACAGAGACACTCCCCATCCCCATCACAAGAGGTTTCTTAGCATATAGATTTAAATTATCATGTCACAATAGTGGGCATACATAGCTCCTTCACCATGTAGAGAGAGGTAGGAGGATAGTTAGCCACATAAGAGTGACACAACAAATATTGTTCAAGATATTTTGAGACCATAGACACCTAATTTTCATGGATAAGGGTAGGGTTTTGTTGTAGAGTCTTAGATTTTGAGTTTGGAGAGTCATTTTAACCTATAGTAATATGAGACTAATGTTAAGGCACGTTTTTCTATCCTATTTCTCAGAGATACAACAAGGATATGGTGGAAGAAAGAGGAGAAAAATATCTATTTAGATGGAGAGTTTATCACCTAGGATATTTTTGAGGAGATATTTTGAGCATGCTATATGTTAGATCATTTCAAAAATAAGATGATTGAAGAGTTCCATAATATAGGATAGGGCACTGGTACCATGGCTCAATATGAGAGAAATTTTTGGACTTACTTTAGTACATGGGTTTCTTAATAATGAGAAATTCCAAGTGAGTTGGTTTATTAAGGGCTTAAATGTAGATATAACTAGGGTAATTCTCCTTCTCTCTCTTTTGACCCTTGAATTTGTTGTGAAAAAGACATATTTGGTAGAAAAAAACCATGGAAAAATTCATGAGGCCAAATATCAATTATGAGGAAATTTATGGGCTCACTAGGACTTCATGTCATGAGGCACTTATCCCCTATATAGGGGTGGTTAGATATACTATTAGTTCTCATATAGGCCTCCAAAAAACTCTCATTATCAATCACAATAGAATTCATAGGATCACCCCCACCACCCTCCAAAAGACTCACTAAGAGATAGAGGGTAGAGTAGTTAGGAACATAATAGGGATTAAAGACCAGCTAGATAATAATTAGTGGCAATAAAAAATCAGAGTCCTATCAATAGGGGCCTATAATTTATTTATGACTAGGATATCAGAGGAATGGTAGGACATAGATTAGTAGGGATAATACCAAGAGGAATGTTTCTTATGTATGGCCTTAGATCACTATGCATTAGAATTCCCACTCAAACCCTCTACTAGTGACTGATATAAGGTCCCTATATCTGATAATACTATTGGTGATTTGGAATGTGCACACCATATATATGCAAAAATGGATTATCAATAGGTAAAAAAATAATCCATAGTTATTGAGACTAAATGTATTATATATGGGATTTAAATATTAGTACTATTTAACTCTAGAACTTTAGATTATTTTATTGTACCATTTGTTGTAGCATCAAGGTAGTGTGATTATTGGGAGGTTGAGTTAGATACCGAGGATAGAATGGAAATATAATCCTTTAATAGTGTTTGTGCTATTGACCTAAGCATATTTAACACTACTTTTGACCTTCACATCATACCTTTGGGTTCATATGATGTTTTTTTAGGTATGAATTGGCTTAGGGACCATTAAGCTAAGGTGGATTTTCACAACAAGGTTATCAAGTGCCATGATGACCTTGGGAGTGAAGATATTATTATATATATTCTGAGGCCCATTTCCTTTAGTGTTATTTCTATTATGCAACTTAGGTGGAGTGCACACAAGGGATGTCAGTTTTAGGCCATCATAGTTAATGATATTTCTAAAGAGGAGAGTTATAGGGTAATACTTGAGGATCATTTAATACTCCAATAATTTTTAGATGTGTTTCATAATGAGTTTCATGGGCTACTACCTTTGAGGGAGATAGAATTTAAGATTGATCTTATGCTTGGAGAAGATCCTATATTTAGGGATTTGCATAGGATGATTACATTTAAGATTTATAATCTTAAGATGCAACTAGAAGAAATTTTTGAGAAGCGACTCATTATTCTAAGTGTTTCTTCATGGTGAGCACATTGATCTTCATGAATAAGGATGGTTACATTCATATATATATATATATATATATATTGATAGGTAAATAAAGTGATAATCAATTATCATTATCCCCTCATGAGGATCGATGATAACTTTGAACAGATGTGAAGGGCTAGAGTATATCTAAAATTTGTGTTAAGGATACCATCAACTAAGGATAATTTAAGTGGATATTCATAACATCACCTTCTAGATGCACTATTAGAATTTGAGTTCATGGTGATGCCATTTGGACTGATTATTGCACCAACATTTTTCATGAGTCTTTTGAATGGTGTTGTCACGAACATTTTAGATAAATTTTTGCTAGTATTTCTTGATGATATATTGATTTATTCACATAAGGAGGAGGATCATGTGGATTGCATGCATTAGGTATTGCATATTTTGAGTTCCTTCTTTTATTTAAAGGTTCAAAACCTGAGTCATATCATTTTTGGTCAAGAGATCTCGATAGACCCCTAAAATATTTGAGCTATCATAGAATGGATAGTTCCCACCAATGTGATAGGAGCCCATAGTTTTATGGGGTTTTTAGGATAATATCACTATTTTGTTTAGGAATTCTCTTGGATAACACACCCCATAGTTTCCCTATAATGAAAAGAGAAGAAATTAATTTGGTCAGATAAGTGTGAGCATGCCTTCCTAACATTGAATGAGATTCTAACTAATGCACTGATTTATTAGTACCCAATCCTAAGGGTGAATTATTGGTGTGTATTGACACTTATAATTTGGGCTTGGGATTTGTTCTCATGCAAGATAATTGGGTCATTACTTTCAAATCCTAAAAACTCAAGGATTATGAGTTGAACTATTCAACACACAACCTTGAGTTAGTAGAAATGGTTCATGCACTTCTTATATGACAAGATTTCCTCCTTGGTATTCATTTCATATTAAGGACAAATCACCTAAGTCTTAATCACATCTTCACATAACCTAATCTCGATGCCTATAAACAATGTTGGATGGATTTCTTTTATGAGTACCACTTTGATATTTAGTATATCAAAGGGAAGGAGAATGTTATTGTAAATGATTTGACCAAGAGGTGACATGAGATTTATATAATTATTATCTAAGATGAATTGGATAGTACATGCCATGAGATAACAACTATGACCTTTCACAATGATTTGTGAGGTAGGACCCTTAACTAGCTTCACGAGGAAAATATTTATCAAGAGATTTTCCGAATGATAGATTCAAAGTGGGCCCTAAAGGGTAAGATTGAAGTTTACTCTTTATATTGTGATGGTCTTTTGAAACATAGAGGGTACATTTATGTGTCCATTATTGGTGGTCTACAAGACTTGATATTTTTGAGGCTCATTAAACCCCTATTCAATACACCCTAGGGTAAAAAAGATGCACATAGAACTTATATTATTATATCATTAGCCTATATTATGTCTTGAGTGTTAGTGGCTTAAGACAAAGCATCAACACCCCATAGGTATTTTATACCCACAAGACATTATAGAGTAGAAGTAGGACACTATTTATATGTATTTTTCATTGGTTTACCTCTATGTTCCTTTAACCATGACGTGATCATGGTGATAATGGATGAATTAACCAAGTTGGCCCAATTCTCACCAATAAAGACCAATTATAATGCCATGACAGTGGCAAGAGTATTCTTGGATGACATTGTTTGATTACATGGTATTACATGGAATATTATTTCAAATAGATACCTCATATATATTTTTGAGTTTTAGACCACACTTTAGAGGGAGGCACACAAATCAACTTCAATACATCATATCATCTAGAAATAGATGGGAAGATAGAATGAGTTAACTAAGTATTAGAGGACATGTCACACATGTACATGATGGATTGATAGTCATATTGGGAGGATTAATTATGTTTGGTTGAGTTCACCTACAATAATAACTATCATAGTTCTTGTAAGATGGCTCCATATGAGGTTCTCTATGACATATCATGCATGGATTATATAAATTGTGACATGCTTGAGGATATGGTTGTGATTGGTTTAAAAATGTTTTAGGATATGGAATAACATTTAGTCTCAATTTGAAAACACTTACATGAAGTAAAAGATAGATAGAAGAAATAAGTTGATGAAAAGAAGACATATCGACATTTTTTATTGGAGATAGTCTTTTTGTGAGTGAAATTTAATAAGATCTTGATTCACTATGGGAAAGGATCTAAGCATGCACCTTATTTTCTGGGTCCCTTTGATATCTTAGAGATAATATGACTAGGTGCTTAATACTTAACCTTGCCACCAAACCTATCTCAAGTCCAAGATATTTATCATGTTTCACTTTTAATGAGTTATATTGTAAGGACCCCCTGCTCATGAAGAGCACAATTGATTACCTTTGTATAAGCAACTAAACACAGAATTTAACCAGAAGTAACAAGTAACAAGAAATTAAAAAATAACATAGAATATGAGAGACAATACCCAATTGTATTAATACTCTTCCAGAAGGAAATACAACAAAGAAGATGCCACAATCTTCTTCCCACACCTCTAGGGCTCCCACACCTCTAGGGTGTAAATAGTAAATCTCTTCAAGAGTTCTCTCTCGCTCAATCATGGTCACAATAAACAACTCAAACATAGAGTTATTGTTCACCTCCACCAGTCAGTATCACTACTACCAATACCACCGAGTATACAGACA
Organism: Torreya grandis; assembly: GCA_037957365.1. Taxonomy (NCBI): domain Eukaryota; kingdom Viridiplantae; phylum Streptophyta; class Pinopsida; order Cupressales; family Taxaceae; genus Torreya; species Torreya grandis. The sequence continues at coordinate 217,342 of JARHVA010009258.1, forward strand.
TACTCAAGTCTGAGTACAACACGTACTCCAGGTAGATCTCACCTGATCTTGCAACAACCTGTTGTGTTGTTGATCTCCCTAATCTTGCTGCCACCTACAGATCAACCTGGTTTTGCACACCTACAAACCTAGATCTCACACACACACACACACCTATAGATCAACCAACCTTACTTACCATGTAGATCTCACCTGATCTTGCTATACCATAGATCAACTTGGCCTTGCACACCTGCCGACTGAGATCATACACACCTAGAAGAACCCTTGTCCTTACCTCACGAAGTCCTTATGATTCTCCCTTGGATATAACTCTAATTCTCTAGAACTGATTCTACCCACCAACACCCCTATGGATCTTCTACCAGATCTTGCTCACCCATAGATCTACTTGATCATACACACTTGGCACTATGGCACTATGAGGAGCTAACCTTGCTCTCTTCCCTCTAAAGGAGCTAACCTTGCTCTCTCTATCTATCACAATTTACAATATAGCCCATGGGTCTCTTAAATAGATCCCATACAAACAATAATTATACTTCTAATTACAATAATTAGAAACCGCAGCTCCAAGACTAAAATTAGTCTTTACATGCAAACAACCGGTTCGTTAAATGAACTATTTGTGCAACCAACACTTTTGGAATCGCACAGGTGACTGACGTCGGTCCCTGTCTATCTGGAGGTGACTGACGTCAGCTGATCTCTGACTGATGTCGATTGCTCTGCTCACTATATATGACCAACATCGGTTGGCCTGACCGACATCAATTGCTCTGCAACTCAGCAACCTCCATGTTTGCATCCCTATGTAGCTTTTAGCTCCACAACCTAACAATCTCCCACTTGGAGATAAACAACTACACCTATACCTATACCTATACATCATCTAATTTGTTTCCTAGCTTGTATCCCTCTTCAAGTTTAACCTTGACGACCAACCACCACAAAACCTGTGGTGCTCCACCTGTCATCCAAGTAACCTACCACATCTAAATATACATACCCATGTAGAGAAGTCCTTGACCCTGCATAGCATGTTAACCTACTACTGGTCCCTCTCAGATACCTAAGAGCCCACTGAACTGCTCTCTAGTGCTTCTTTCCTGAATTGGCTATGAACTTGCTGACAACTCCCACTACTGGGGCAATTCAGGTCTAGTACACATGTACTTAACCTCATCATGTGAATTGGGACACTGTTCTATGAACTATCCATCCATAGGTGTGATAACTGGTTCTGCATCCTACATCTTATACCTTGCCACTACCTTATTCACACAATCATCCTGAGACAACATCAACCTGTAATCTTCCCTGTCTCTAGGAATACTCATGCCAAACAATTTTGTTGCTCCCAAATTATTCATGACATACCATTGAACTAACATTACCTTTAGTTTAGCAACTCCCTACATGTGTGACCTTGTAACAAGCATACACACTACATATAGTAATAGGATAGTGTTGCAATCATCATCCAACCTGGTAAAGTAAACATAATGGTTATAATGACATTGACTAAAGCCATGCTTTGTCATACACCTGTCAAACTTGTACCACTATCCTGCAGCTTACTCAAGACCATATGACCTAGCCTTCCATCTCACGTGTCCATCCTCTCTCTTCTTTAACCAAGGAATCCATTCATCTTTTAGTGCTTTCTTTCTAGCTGGTAACTCTACCAAATCCACCATTTGGTTCTCTTCTAAAGAATTCATGCCATGCTCCCACTATTTCTTGGATCCTACCTGCTCTACAGTGAGCAAGTAGTATAAAGAAGGGGAATAACAAATTTGAGGCTTACTTACCCTTTTAGTCCTCCATATGGGCATTTAAGACTCCTTGACAACTTGTTATCCACCCAAAATCCATTTCTTGGTCGACCCTGGTCTGCACTCGACTGATGTCAAATCCACCTGATCACCGATGATGGTTCTCTGACTGACGTCAGTGTCATCCTGGTCGCTGATGTCAGTTTCCTGACTGATGCTGGTAGCCACCTACCTGACACCACCAACTTTGCTTGTCTGCACATGACCGACATCGGTTCCTGTCTGTTCGACGTCAATTCCACCTGACCAATGTCGGTAACTATGTTTCCCTGTGAGTGATGAATTTTTACCTACGAGCTCTCTTTGGATCAAAACCTTGTCCAAACTACCTTGCTCAGAGTTATTCAGCCTTCTCCACTGATCTCTGTCCATCATCTCCTCCATGAACACCAAGGCTTTCCAGTTCTTAAGTTTGTCAAAGACATCTGACTTCCTCTTAAGAACATGCATCTCCTTCTTACTCATGTGACCAAACCTATAAAGCCATGTCTTTGCAATAGAAGAAGAATCAGTAATACAAGTAGGTAGATAAAGAGTACCTACTTTCTTACCACATGCTAATTCAAGTCCATCTGCTATGAGAGTTACTGTGCATCTCTCATTACCCAACTTTCTTGAATAAATTAGCCTCATCTTCAAAATTGGGACCTGCATGACATCCTTCAACACCCATGTGTTGGCCATCTATAATTTCAGCTGCACTTCCCCTTTGCCAAAACTTTGACAAGGCTCACCAGCCCCTAAATAAATATTTCCAAAGTCTCCATGGACCTTAACATGGAAAAATACTCTATTTGGGGCTGCATGGAAAGAGGCAACAGAATCTATAAACCAAGATTCTACTTTATCCAAGGAACATACAAGAGCAACCAGTGTAATAATACCTGCAACACATGCTACTTTATTTCCTTCATGCTGATCTTCTACCAACCAGCAATCTTTCTTTACCTGCTCTTTCTTTTCATAACTCCATAATTAATCATTCTTGTTTTTGAATTCCTCCATACTTTCTTTTACCATTGTTATACTCCCACTCAATTAGAAACCCCTGAGAGTGACCTGTAATCAACAAACACTTAACAAGCTCTGACCACCTGTTAGTTGATCCTAGCTCTGATACCAATTGTCAAGACCTCTTGCTCATGAAGAGCACAGTTGATTACCTTTGTATAAGCAACTAAACATAGAATTTAACTAGAAGTAACAAGTAACAAGAAATTCAAAAATAACACAAAATATGAGAGACAATACCCAATTGTATTAATACTCTTCTAAAAGGAAATACAACAAAGAATATGCCATAATATTCTTCCCACACCTCTAGGGCTCCCACACCTCTAGGGCGTAAACAGTAAATCTCTTCAAGAGTTCTCTCTCTCAATCACAGTCACAAAAAAAACTCAAACACAGAGTTGTTGTTCACGTCCACCAGTCAGTATCACTACTACCAGTACCACTGAGTATACACACATACTCAAGTCTGAGTACAACACATACTCCAAGTAGATCTCACCTGATCTTGTAACAACCTGTTGTGTTGCTGATCTCCCTGATCTTGCCACCACCTGTAGATCAACCTGGTTTTTCACACCTACAAACCTAGATCTGGCACACACACACACACACACCTACAGATCAACTGACCTTACTTACCATGTAGATCTCACCTGATCTTGCTATACTGTAGATCACCCTGGCCTTGCACACTTGCCAACTAAGATCATACACACCCAAAATAACCCTTGTCCTTGCCTCACCAAGTCCTTATGATTCTCCCTTGGATTGAACTCTAATTCTCCAAAACTGATTCTACCCACCAGCACCCCTGTGGATCTTCTACCAGATCTTGCTCACCCACAGATCTACCTGATCATACACACTTGGCACTATAGCACTATGAGGAGCTAACCTTGCTCTCTTCCCTCTGAAGGAGCTAACCTTTCTCTCTCTATCTAGCACACTTTACAATCCAGCCCATTGGTCTTTTAAATAGATCCCATACAAACAATAATTATGCTTGTAATTACAATAATTAGAAACCGTAGCTCCCAGACTAAAATTAGTCTTTGCGTGCAAACAATCGGTTCATTAAATGAACTGTTCATTAAATGAACTGTTCATGCAACTAACAGTTTTGGAACCAAAAAGGTGATTGATGTTGGTCCCTATTTGTCTAGAGGTGACCGACATCAGCTGATCTCTAACCGATGTCAATTGCTCTGCTCACTGTATATGACCGACGTCGGTTGGCCTGACCGACGTCGGTTGGCCTGACCGACGTCAGTTGCTATGTAACTTAGCAACCTCCATGTTTGCATCCCTGTGAAGCTTTTAGCTCCACAACCTAACATATATTTCAAATATTTCTCATGTTTTTGATATGATAGCCTTGAAAGTTAAGGGGGATGGGTAGTTGATCTTAGAGCCCATACATATTTTAGCTCACTAGGCATTGGGCCTTCAAAGCTACAAGTTGGACCAGGTTAAGATCCAATGGAAAATAAATGATGAGTTAGTAGTTAATTTGGAGGATGAAACACCATTATAGGCTTGATAGTCCCACCTATTTCAATGACTTCCATGAGGAAGTATATTTTAAGGGGAGGGGGATGTGAGACCCCATTTTGATAGCACTTTTTTGTTTTATGTTTTTATACTTATTTGATTACTTGTTGGACATGAACCAGACTAGATGAGAGGCATGAAGTACCCTTAATCTAGATTTTGATTATCATTATGGATATTGATAAGTCATTTTAATAGATTTTATTTATATGTGCCTGGTTACTTAACACATTATCTTGAGTAGATATACTATGTTTATCTGATTATTGATATTATATAGTATGGTGATTTTATTTTGATAATTTTATAGTTTTTGTATTTAACTAACCAATATTGTATACAATATTTAACCTTGTGGTGATTTTTAGTGATGTTATTATTATATATATTTATGATTTAGATTGTTCATTTCTAGACATTGGTTATTTTTCCATGGACATATTTAATGTTGCATTGAGTGTGAAAGATAAAAGAGGCCAAAGACAAGAGTAAGAGGGATTCAAACGTGTCTCTAAAAATAATTTTCACACCTAAACCCCTCTAAATCCTTTACCCTTATGCTCTTTTATTATTTACAATATGTTAATTGTATAGTTTTATATTACTTTAGATTTCCTTATATTATTTATGAAATTATGGTGTTTTGGGTCTAACCTTATTTTAAAATAATTACCCTAAGTCTACCTTGACCCTTAGTGAGGCTAACTAACCAAGGTGTGAGGTCTGGGTTGACCTAAAACCCATTCTAAAATTACAATACCAAAATTTCTCTTCCAACCACTTTTTACTTAGTGTATTAGATAAGTGAACCTTGTCCTACCAATTGGTTTTGAGAGCATACCTATACCCATGGGGTAGATAGTTTTTTTGAATAATTTTTGATCACTTTTTTTAATCATAAAATTCCCTCATTTATGGACTAGAAAATCTTACCACAAGTAAACTTAATTTTGTGTACACAAATGTTAATGAGGTTTTTAAGAGGTTGGATAACAATCTAAGGGGGGTGGTAGAATCTTTGGGATGAGGATGATCACATTTCATCATCCTATTGGTATTTAATTTTGGTCTCCTTATATTTAAATTGACCTTATTTTATCCCTTTTGGGGGTTACACAATATGGATATTTTGTGAGAGCATGTGCCTAGGAAAGATTTGGATGGAAATTTTCAAGAGGAGTTTCGAGGATTGAGGTAGGTTCTTATTTTATTTAGCTTTAATTTTAATTATCTTTAATGATTCCACCTCACCTAGTTGTTTGTTGAATCTCATTTTAAATGTAAAGATAGACAATTTTTTCTTCTTGTATGTTTGACAATCAGTAGGCTTCATTTACAATAAGAGTTTTTTTGGGATATTTGTGGCTTTTTTATTGTTGATTTCATTGTTTCCTTTTATTTTATTGTATTTTTTTATTTCTAAATGTGTTATTAGGTTATGTGTTATTTGATCATCACTATGCCACACTTTTGGGGTCTACATAAGTGCTTGTAACTTGGGGAGTGAGGGACTGGAGCACTTTTTATTAACTTTTGGAATAAACCCTCTCTTGCCTTAATGATATAGTACTTTCTCAAGAGTAGTGGAACCTTTAAAAAAAGTTGAAAAGCCACTCTCTTTATGAATTTATGTGTTGTGTGTGTGTGTGTGTAGATATATACATTTTAATGAGGAAATGCAAAATATGGGTAAATAAAAAAATTAAAATGTATATACATATATATTAAAATATTGAGTACATATAATGTGTATATACTCTCTAAGTAAATATGGAACTTAAAATTATTTGTACTAATATTTTTTGTGCTTCCTCTCCAAAACCCTTCAACCTACAACAAAGTGAAAAGAGAAGAAAATGGAGGCAAAATTAGAAAGTAAATTTTGTCATGTTGATATTGAAATTTAGGGAAATGTTTTGGGAAACCTAAATTTAGTGGTGGAGAGCCACCTAATCTAATGGTGGATATTTGACTCACCACAACTTGTGTCAAGTGGGATTTTTTTAAAAATTTATATTATTGTCTTAAATTATTTATTAAGCACATATCCTTCCTTTTTTAACTTTTTCTAAATTAATCAAGTAACCTTATAAATAAAAATAAACTAAACACTTTTAAATATAATTCTTTTCACCTAGACTTATTGTAGGTGTTACAATATTATAAATAAAATACTAATAAAATGGGTGACACCTTTGTCATATTTTACTAAATAATTGAACTTGCTTGTAATGGAATTTTAGTATCATTCCATGACTACTAAACTCAAACCCTAGTAAAATTTTAACACCAAACCTAACCTTTAACCAAAAACTTCTTTGTCTCATATTTTTTTTTCTTTGGTGTAATTATAAATTTGTAAACTATAAGTTAAACATAACTTCATTAGAATTTATCCTTTCATTAAAAAACAAATTACCACTTTTTATAAGTTTAATTAATGTATTTTTTTTGGGCATGACATATTGGCATTGATTACTACTTGTTCATTGTACGTTTAAAGAGAAATTTTCACACTTAGATCTTATCCCAAATAAAACATGTGTTTGCATACTAAGATACACATCTTTATCCTTTTACTCTAGATTTTTTTTATTTCATTACTAAAATAAAAGTGGGAATTTTTAGACACTAGAATTTTATATTAGACACTTGAAAATATTAGTCTTAACCTACCTTCACCTTACATTAATTTCACATACACATATGGATCTTGCACACCCTTATATTTTATTCACATGTTTTTAATGGGTTTGACCTTCCCAATTTAATATCAATCACCTATAACAATTCTTTAGTATGTGTCTAAACTATTCATTATCATACTTAAAATTTTTCTAGATCATCATATCAATATTATTTCCTTTTAGATAACTCCATCATAGTTAGATGCCTATAAAATTATAGAGGTTTCCAACTCTACCCATCCCCATGGGAAATAATTGTCATTTATTGAATTAAAATCATCATTGTGGGCCAGACCATATTTTTTTCATGTCGATGGTATGGGAAAGTAACTAAAGAGTCTAATATAAATACACTATATTTCTGGGCCTATTTTTCTATCTAACATCATCTAGAATTATTTAAAAAGTACTAAGCAACAATATTCTAGCACTTTAACTTTCAAATGGACTACCCTAAACTTTTAATTATAAATCACTCATAAGGAGAAATCCTTAACAAAGTTTGAAGCACTTAATCCAAGATAAGTTTTCCATTATCAAGTATCAAAATCTAGATTAAGAGTTGCATTCATAAAAAGAGAACTAATACACACATACACAAATGGGGATAAATACATGCAGCTTAACTTCCCTCTTTAGAGTATTAGATACATATGTAGTATTCAATCATTCTTTGGGGAGTGGTTGGGGTTAGTTCAAATCACATATTTTCCTCATTTTATAGGTTAGCCTAGTGTTGAAGGTGGAGTTGGATTTTCTAAGTGTAGGATAAATGTTTTTGTAGATTTTTTCATACAACAAAACCTAATTTCACATAAGAAGACACATTGTCAAGTAGCAACAATGGCCTATGCCGAAATAGTGAGGCAAAAAAGCATAAGATGATATAGAAATAGTAGACACCTCCATGAGATGATAGTGTCTAGATCCTAATAGACTATCTACATAGACCCAAACACTCTTATTTCTAATATGAATAATTTTTTATCCATTACTAGCCTTTTCTATCACTTGTACACAATCTTATCTCTACACATAATAATTACAAGATAAGTATCCAAATCCCTTAGGTCATTTCCATAGATAGTAACTTGTAATTATCCTTTCATATACTAATTTAGTATTTAGATCACTATTTTATTATAATATATTGAAAAATATGAATAGTATAAAATTTCTATGTTATTAGATCACATAAATAAAAACTAATATAAAATATTTGGTACTCAAAAATCATTTCCCCCTTTTATGGAAATTAGAAGGAGGGATAAGACTCTTGAAGTATTAAAATTGATGTTAGATAGGGTTGGGTTAAATTATAAGAAGTGGAAAAATTTTAAGGTGGGAATAAAGGGAATAATACTGCTATAAATGAAGGCCCTTTGTTGATGTGAAAAATAATTATTCGATAAGTGTTGATAGGATGCTTACCAAGGGAAAGATGACTAATTGCATTGATATTGTGAAAGGAAAGTTTGGTGGTTCCACATAAAAAGATCCTTTTGTTCCTATTGATGGCATGTGTTGGATGAAGTTCTAAAATTTTTCAAAAATTTAAGTTGACACTAAACTAGTTGCTAACATGGATGTTGGTCTTTTTACCAATGTTGGTTTGGGACTACATGGAGGATGTAGACACTAAATATTTTTTCTCCTTTGTATTTTTGGGTGAAAATATTGTTAATACCCTTGTTTATTTCTTGTAGATTCTTGTTTTTTGGGTTAATAGGTTGTATTTTTGTAAATGAAGTATATATAACTTTATGTTAAAACATAGAGCATGATCATTTCTTGTCTCAATCAAATATTTTATAATTTATATGGTAGTTTATTAGAAATATACCCATACGAGAAACTATTTTTTAATTTTTAACCATGTTGTCTCATGGAAAGGAAACAATCATGAATAATCTAAGTTATCAAGATTATAACTTTGTAATAAGTTTTTTTGATCTAATATATGGGAGTGTGACCCATCAACCCTCTTTTTTGCTAATAAAAATAGACTAGTTTTGAGTTAAGAAAATTAAATATTAATTTAAATCATATGTAGTAAATTTTTTTTTCTACACACACACACAATTTTTTAAACTAAAATTAAACTCTTATTATAGTTAGTGTATGGTGTAATATGCTTGTGTTAAAAAATAGCTTACATGTTGATGTCTATAATGAGAGTTAGATGTTCTTTGTAAAATAAAAAACTCAATTAATTAATTAATTAATATATTTTATTTAATTACATAATGTAAATTAAGTCAAACATAATATGTAAATAATTTTAAAATTGAAAATTAAAATGCTTAAAAAATTATTGTATTAAGATACTATATGATATGACTATTTAAAATTAATTTCTTAGTTGAATTCCTCTTATGACATCAATGTTATTTTTTAGTGTTTCTCAAACTAAGTTTACTGCCACCTATATATGATCATTTACTGACTCAAATTTTAAGGTTCTTGAATAGGACACAAGAAAAAATTAAAGATTCACAACAAGTAGAAATATTAAACAAAAAGAATGTAAACATTGAATAATAAATTATTAAGAGAAACACTTACATAAGTCATCATGATATCTTTGTATAGGCCACTTTGTTTGATGAAATGTATTGATCCAGGATGATATGATCATTTACTGACTCAAATTTTAAGGTTCTTGAATAGGACACAAGAAAAAATTAAATATTCACAATAAGTAGAAATATTAAACAAAAAGACTGTAAACATTGAATACTAAATTATTAATAGAAACACTTACGTAAGTCATCATGATATATTTGTATAGGCCAATTTGTTTGATGAAATGTATTGATCCAGGAGGATATTATACACCATATCTTACCATAATTATTGGGTATTTCTCATATAGCCTTGCATTAATGTTATCAAATTATGCATTAAGTTCATCACCCATGTTCCTAAGTGAAAGATCCTAAACATTTTTTGTGTTAGCATACAACTCTAGCAATTCAACACTACAAACTTTACAGGGTAGTTTTAGAGATCTTCAAGGCCAAAACATGTCCCCACACATATTTCAATATATGAATCTTTAGATGATGGGACAATATTTAATAAAATTTTAGGTCATTCCATGTGAATGGACTTACTCTACAATTTATGGTATCTCCTTGTTCATTATTCAACTTGTCTGGCTCATCCCAAGTTAAAGCAAGGCACTAAGTAAATATTATGCACATCACAAAATTACATGAAACATCATGTCATTTCCATACCTATATGGTACCCTATACATTATATAAACCCTTGTGTGATTTCAAATTACTAAGATGAATCATCATAGTAATGTGTGCCACTTTTACAACCTCTACGATGTCCTTGTGTGATTTTGTAGTGTTAATATGAACACCACAAAATACTCCAATATTATAAATGATTTAATATATGCATATTATCTTATACCAATCATACAGACACACATGACACCCCTACATTATTTTATAACACCTTGTAACATATTTCATATTGGTCTAGCTCAATGCATGACTCATCATCCATTTACCAAAACTCTTGTACCACATGGAATTTCATGTGGTATTATCTAGGTCAATGCCATGTTAAATATCATGTTATCAACACAACATTGATGTAATTTTAACCATCACACCTAAAAATAATTTTAACCATCACATGAGTAGAAGATAAATTATTCTTGTAACTATCTAATTTTTTAACCATCTATTATAACTTATTCCTTATAATGATATATATTTAAAGACATCAAACATGATGATATAAACATATAATAATCACACAATGACCAAGTGAGAATCTATTTTCCTCTTTTCTAATAAACCATGTCTACAATATCATGAATACTTGCATGCCTAAAATATCTCACATCAGATGATCCCTTCCTAGACTAGGTAAATTAGTTAGGATTTTTATCCCTATTTGATCATGAGAACATGATTTACCCAATTTGTCTAATGACATTATAGTCTAGACAAATCATTCAAGATGTTTATCCCTTTCTAATCATAGGAAATTGTGTTCTTCATTTTACTATACATTGTACGCATATGCATATTTACCTATTTATTATATTGAATAGAAGTGGATCCATTATTTCAATCTCATATGTCAAATGTGTAATGGATATTTCTATATTTATTTCTTATATTTCATTACATGTTCTATAATTCTAAAAGAAATTTGAAAATGCTTCCACATATGACTACCTTAAATCCATTTAAGTAGGTTTTACATTGGTTTCCACTTAGGCCTGAAATCATGTACATCCTACTCATTAGCCCTGCATTCAGATATATTATACTCATAAAATATGAAGAATAATAGTTAGGTAATGTTTTTGAATAAAATAATTACAAAGTTACACTATCAATAAATAATAACAAAAAAAATATTAAAAAAATAGGATAAATAGATAAGATTAAAAAAATACTATCACTCCTTGTAGGCCTTTTTGTTCTATGTGATGAGTAATTGGGTTATTATGAAGCCTCATTTTTACTTTTTTTAGGTATCCAATTTTTTTTTACTTCCTTTTATTTCCATTCTTTCCATAATATTTTATTAAAAACTTTCACCCATCCTTTGTATAATGTATAGTACAAATATTATTCCATTCTTCTCTTAATTAACCCTTAATTTTTGATAAGTTGAATCTCTTTCCCTTATAATGGAACTTCCCATTTTTTTAAGTGTCTCATTATTTATTCATTGGTAAAAAAAAATTGTGTATTCCCTTGTTATTTTCATTAATCAAAGAATTCTTAGGAAAAAAACCAAACTACCGAACTAATAAGATCAAACTTTAGGAAAGTTATCATACAAGTGAAACCTAAACCAAATCAAAGCTACCCAACAACTTAAAAACTTAAAAAAAACCCCAAGAATGAGAACAATTTTGAAAATTAAAATAATTCATTTATTTAAAGAGAGTGTCTGAGAATATCCCAGGTGACATTCCTAATATAAAATTTATTTTAATGATTAAAATAAACCACTTAAGTAGCTAAAAAATTAAATAATCATTCATAATTAAAAACATGTCTTTCACAATAGAGAACAAAAAGGGCCAAATGATAAGGGTGAAGTATCATCTACAACTTGACGACAAAAATAACTAAGGAGAATGATCCGTATCCAAACCAAAACTAGAGTTTGTAGAATTTCTAAAAGAGGTACAAAAGTTTTCACAAAACCTGCTACCAAAATAATAAAAGATGAATTTCTTGAGCAAATAAGATGAACAAACATCCATTAGAGGTAAGAATATAGAAAAATAGAGATAATTTATGACTTGAAAAATATCTATCAAAACATGTAAAAGTTGAAAGGCATCTAATTCTGAACAATACAACTTCAAGACAACCTCTATCATAGAATAAACTTACATAAGAGGCCATTCTCATTAATGTCACTCCCATAATCTATTTTCATCCAACCAAATGCATGATTATTTTATTTTTCAAAGAAATCATGCCAATATAGATAAGTCAATTGATCAAATTAGCTACATTCCTAATCAATTCTCTTAGATGTGATAATTTTTTTTGTCCAACTTTGTTTTTCTAAACCTAACCTTTTTCATTTATCCAATTGCTACATCTATGATCTCTATTCAGCATATATGGTACTCAAGGCACAAGACAATATTCTATTTGGGTTTTAAATTGGATAAAACATGAAGATCATAACTATCAATATCAATTTTAGTCATATGCTTCATTATTTTAACTAAAAAAATGATCTTAAAATCCATTTAACCCTTTTTAAAAATTATTTTAACTTTATAAAGGTTCTTTTACAATTTAAAAATAGTATGTAGTTTTTGGTACAAATTTTTTTAGAACATAGGCTTCATCCTCAAATAAAAATGCATATAAAAATTCAAACATAATATTATAAATTATAAATATAAATAAACAATAATAGAATGCTACAACTTTTTGTGTCAAGATCAATCAATGTGTATTAAAAATAAAATGTGAGGAATCAAATTTAAAAATAAGTTTTTTTTAGTTTTTTATAAAATAATTTGGAAATAATATACTATTATTTTATTTCAAACTTAATTAGATGTATATTAGAGGTAATTGTGTAATGAAATACATGAGTATTCAATAAAAAGTATTTTAGATTGTGTTAAAAAAACACTTTCAAATAATTTTAAAATAATCTAGATTTCATTTTTTTATTATGTTAAAAATTAGTTAATAAATAAATAAATAACTAGCTTAAAAGTTTCCCTGAGATGACCTTCTACAAAAATGGTTAGAAATATGCCTTCAGGTAATGTGGTATCTCACTCTTGAAGGGAAATTTACACACATTTAAAAGGAAATAGGATAAGCTTTCCCTATTATTTTTTCATATCCCTTAAAGCAAATATCTTGGGAGTTTAAGAAAGACCCTCTATGGACATTATCCATCAAAGTATTATCCTCCTTCTCATAAAACATTCAAACCTCATAAGAAGCAAGGAGACTCACTTGTTGGAAAATAGTAGGGAGGAAACCCCAAAAAAAGGTCTCTCTGTGGGGGGTAAAACAAGTGACGCCTCTCCTTCCACCCACCTGACCTTATTGTATGAAGGGAAGAAGGAAAATAGAAAGGCTCATGATCCTTCTCCCCCTTAGAAAATCATTCATAAGAAGGCCAATAAAAGCCTCTAATTCCAGTAAGACATTGAGAACCCAAATTTTAATCTTCATGAACTTAGGGCAAATAAAGTTTAGAGGGATGAAGACACCATCAAACTCCTAAAGGGCATCAAACAAAAGTTATTTGTGCTTCATGAAAAACTATATATATATATATATGGTAGATAGATGGTTATGTACATGGATCAATGGAATAAGTTAAAACAAGAAATTTTTGACTTAAGGGAAGGGACTAGAGATCAATAGATGACAGGTAGGGGCAAGGGTACCCCCAAAGGCAAAGAGGCTAGTACCAAAACCTTTGGGGATTACAAAACTAAAAGTGAAAAAAGTAGAGGTATGATGGGATAAATCAAGAACTCAATAGGATTCCAGAGGCCTAAAATGAGAGGATTGAACAATAGTGTGAAGAACCTAATGGGAGGTAGCAGGGAGGAAAATCAATTGAAGTAAATTTAGCTAAGTTATATTTCTGGTTAGTTGGTTCTATTTATATTTTACTAATATTTTTCTAAAGCACTATGTTTTTTAGGCCATGTGGGCCTTTTTACTTTTTGTTTTGTCTATTATATTGTACTAAATTATGGTTTAGGTCCTTGTAAAACATGAGCTTAACCTATCAAATAAAAAACTAGCTTAAAAGTTTTTGATCTTCTTCTTCCCTTGTATTTTTAAAATATTTGTCTTTAAGTTTTTATTTTTATGATCTTTCTTTACCTTCCATATTAATAAAAATTAAAATAATTGAAAACTCACCAAAAAAAACTAAACCTTTAAAACACCCCTACATATTATATAAGTTGTAGCCCTATGAGTTGTATAAGTTAAAAAAATATTTTTTCAATACCACCACATGATTTTGGGAAGGATGTTTTAAATTTTTGGTTATCTCTAATGCAAATATTAAATCTATTGCATTAGTGGTAGCATCAACCACTAAAAAAAAATTCAAACTCCTTGTAGCTATCATTAAACAATTAACATCAATATTAAAATAATTTTTCCTTATATAAATTTTGAAAAAAAAATATATGTTATAAAAAATAAACAAAATTTATTGAGTCTAGTCTGATCAATGACATGAATAAGTAATGATTTAAATTTATAGTTACATTAGAATAAACACACTTGACACTAACCCATAAATAATTGAGTTATATTTTACATGTTTTCTAAGTCTGATCCAATCAATTGCATGAATAATTATATGAATTAAAGTTGATGGATGCATATACATAATGAACAAACTTGACACTAACCCTTAAATAATTAAGCTACATCATACTACATATTTTTAAATTCTAGTGCAATCAATCACATGAAGAAGTACATAACTTGAATTGACATATACATTGGATTGAACACACTTGATACTAACCCCTAAAAAAATTAGTCACATGTGCCACACATTTTAAAATTCTAGTCTAATCAATTACAAGAAAGAGTATATGAATTAAATTGATAGATACATTGGAATGAACATACCTGATACTAACCTTTAAAACTTGAGTCATGTTGTACATATTTTAAAGGTCTATTCTAATCGATTCCAAGAAAAAGTACATGAATTGATTTGACATATACATTGGAATGGATGCACTTTACATTAACCTATAAAAAATGAGTAAATTTGTACATCATTTTCATTTTTAAAATTCAAGTTGAAACCCACTATTTATTAGGGTGAAGGTGTGAGTAAAATAAGTTATTGGTTTGGCTATTTCCTTTGTTGTGTTAGTGTTTTTTTATGGAAATACATGTATAATGGTTAGTTGTGTTAATTTCATTTATGTTATTTAATTTTTATGGTGTTGTATTACATACCTTTAAATATGTACCAAAATTTTATTTTTGAAGTTAGTTGATACAAATATGACATCAAATATGTGGAATTTATATATCAATGGCATATTTGAAATTAAATAAAGATGAGTGGCCATTGGTTTAAAATTAAATGATGTGTATACATATAAGGGTGATAAAGTTCACCTAAAATGTTTTTAGCCAATGCAACAAGATAAATTTTAATTAATTGGAATATCATACACTAATTATAGTGATAAAGCATGTAGCAAGGTAGAATGTTAAACAAATGAATATTCACTTACATATCCAATTGCTTGTGGAGAAAATACTTGACCATGGGGTTTTTTAATGTAAGAATCTTAATTTGGTGCTCTTGTGTAGTCGAGAAAAGACACTTCAAAATATATTTAAAGTTTGAAAATTATTTTACCGTAGTTTGATTACCCAAAGTGAGACTGTCACTAAATTTATCATCATGTAATAGCCAAATATGTAATTAAAGACATGTAAAAGTAATTAATAAAATTCAACATAGAAGAAAGTTATTTTAAATGAGAATATTAAAAAAAAATGCAAGTATTTTTTGTTGTTGATCTAGTTGATTAATTCAATATTAATATAAATGAATTTATTTTAATATCTCTATGTTTTATTTTCATAGAAAATAGTATTTCATTAAGATAAAATACCGCAACCATCAACATAATGAGATACCATAAATCAATCCATTTCATCATAATAAGTACATGAAGTTTATTTTATACTATCGTTGGTAAAAAAATGTGGCAACTTGATCATGATTACCATCATATACATCACATGTACCAATATCATCATGTCTAATTCAGGATAAATGAGAAGTTAATGTAGTATTTTCATTATATTATTCATCATCCTCATCAGCATGGTGAGCCTAATTTTGGTATTTATTATCAACACATTTATCCTCATCCTCATCCACATTAAGGGGTTCAATTTATTATTCACCTAAAAACAAAGTTCATCATTGTTTACATTTTCCTCCTCTTGGCTTTTATAACTCACGTGTATTACCACCTTTTGACTAAAACTTTCATGGTGTACATGAAAAACATCTTCTTCTTCCATTTCATCATCTTCATCAAATTTTAAATATTATGGATGGTCATTTATGTACCATAAATATAATATACATGACATACCTTAGGATGGTAATTTATTTCCCACTTCAACTTGTGCAATTCCTCTACATATTAAAAAAAAATACATACACTATGAGAAAATAATGTGTGAAGTGTGTGTGTGTGTGTGTGTGTGTGTGAACTTGAATGAAAAATATATATTAATAAAGTTAAATAATAAAAATTAAACCTAGGAACAATGTTGAGGAAACACCTTTAGGGTGTTTTCTATGGCATATAGATCACTATCTTTAAATTTATTCATAGATCAGGTGCCCTTGAAAGCCTCATACTAGATACATCTGAATAACAAAATTTTGAGGATTCTATAATTTAATTCAATTATTTCTTGGATCAACCCAAAAATAATCAAATTTACCCTCAATTAAATGTTTTTCTTTAGAGCTTGCATGACTAGCCTACTAAAATTTAACAATAACTCCAAAATAAAAGTTAACTCCCATGTTATCCACACTTTATATTTGAAATTATTTTCTACCAATTCATATTCCATCATATGTCCCAACTCAATAATATAGTGGAAATAAAATAAAATAAAAATTATAATAAATGGTTTAGAAGGAAATGACCTTAATTTATCACATAAAATGCTTACAAATTATTCAAATCATTATACATTGTTCAAGTGTTCTCCCTATACATTAGTTAGGTCACTATTATCCTTTAAAACTTTAATATAATCATATATTAAATCAATTTTGAAATATGAGGGCCAATAGTTCTCTCATAAAATATTAGATACAACTACTATGCACCTTATATTCTCATGAATTTATCTCTTTCCTCCCTTGCACATTATTTTTTCACTTCATATGCTTCAAGCCAATATCTCATTAATTATCTATTAAGGAGAAAAATTTAATTTAATCATCAACCATTGAAAAAGCAACAAAAAATATGTATATGGGGAAAAAACTTGTATATGATGTGCATAGATATACTAAACTATAATTTAAACCAAAAATATCTACGCATACCAAGTCTCTTACTAACACCCTTTCCAAATAATAATTCTCCTAACTTATTAGATCAATTATCCTCTTTATATGTTAATGGTACACTGTTGTATCCATTTTTATTAAAAATGTATTCAATAATAGATAATAAGGTCTAATTAATGATATATCCCACAACCATTGAATCCTATAGATGTGAAAGTTACTTAACAAACCCCTTCAATGTTTTCATGTACCTCTCTTAGATATTTTTTATGTTGAGCTTATGACCCTATATAGCTCTAGATCATATAAAAAATGGATTATAAGATGCACCATTATATTTATGTGTTTTTTGGGTATCTCCTTTTCATAACAACAAACAAGTTATATTATGTATTTTCTCCACGTAACAATCTTGTCTTCATGTATCTCCTTCAATGAGTACCACTTGTGGAAAAATAAAATATAAATTACAATTAAAATTTAACAATTTCACTAAAAAATAATGTATAATTTTATTGATTTAAAAATACCTTACAAATCATGATAATTAATAGTTAGTTTTGCATAAGTATTTGATGAGATAACACCCCCCTTTAAAAAATAAACTATGCTATAAAATAGATGAAAACAAGTCATTATTTATTTATTAATGAAAACAAAATTCATAACCTAGACCATATAAATTAAATTATAACATCCATAACTTTAATATTTTGTGCCAATCATGAATTTTGAGGTCTATTATATGTCCATTAATCATAAATTCATGTCAAATAGAAGACCCATAGTTTGTTGGCATCTTGATTTTGATCATCACATTTCTTACTCTCTTTTTATTGGTTGAAGAAAATACACACCCTATTCTTTCATAGCCCATGGGCCATTTATGCCATCACGTGGCCAATACTTCCTCTTTGTGTTTGACACCTTGAGGTCCATCCTCATATCTAGTTTGTCTTTTATTTTAAAAGTTATGTGTTTCTACAAGGATTCAACACAAATTTTCAACATGTGCATTAGGTCAATAATATGTGTAATGAGGAAATATTTCCAATATTTGAGATCATAAAATTTATAAAACATGTTCATATCATTTGACATTATAATATTATGTTCATTAGGTGTTTTTGGGCATTCCTCTTCATAACACTTATACTATTTTATTGGTGATAAAATCTTTGGAGGCTCTGTTATTTCAATTGTGCCATCAATTTTTTTTTTTTTTTTATAAATCCAAAAATGGGAGGAACGTTGGAATTTTTTTGTTCCCTTCAAACACAAATTATTTGAGGTCATTTTATCATATATAATTCAATTAATAAATTTAAATATTATACATAACTATATAAAAATATACAAAATTATGTAAAAATATTATACGAATGCATTTATCTACAACTACATATTCTATTATAATTGACTAAATAAATAGTAAATTAGTGTAATTATACCTCAATAATGTGGTAAAACTTGTCTCAATCCATCCATAATTTTATTTCAAGTCCATAAATGTTAAATTAATATGTAATAAAGATGACCTACATGCTCATGGCTGAAACAATGAAGTTTTGACATCTACTTTTAGGGTCTTATATATCATATCATTGGAGTCATGTTTATTGACATAGTGGATTGCACCCTGGTAGGAGGCTGAGCTCCTACCTTCCACACGTCAAGGAAAATCCCCTCTCACTTGTGGGACTAGCGAAGCTGGAGGGGAGAGTCTCTAGATAGGGATAGCTCCCTTTGATGTATCTTTTAGGCCCTGGATTTCCTACTGCTAACAAATAAATGAAAAAAAGGGGGGGGGTGAAAAGGGAGAAAGAATGATGAAACAGAACCTAAACCTAAACTTAAAAAGGTGATACACCAAAAAAGATGACCCACTCAGCCCGAACATACACTTTTCACCAAGAAGAAGTGCCCATACACTTCATCTAATGTGGGAAACTCTTTTGTTTTAGTGAGTCAGGGGTCTGTAGAGATACAGGGAGGAAGAACTATCAAAGGTGTTTTGAGACACACTTTGGCAGCCTGTTCACATGCACCTATATTCCTGCTGTAGACACTTTTGGTAGACCTATAGAAGAAGAAACTTCACAATGCATGAGACATGCTAGAATTGATCTATGTAAAGCATAAAATAAAATTACTTGACACAAAAATAAAACATAGACATATGCATGAGTGCAAGTTCAAATGGAGGTAAAAATTGCTAAGTTTTGATTCAAGGTAAAAATCTGGTAGAGTTCTGCCTTACAAACCCAAAGATTTTTTGGGCATAGCTTTGCCTTCAGGCTAAGAGAATGGATTCTTCTCAAATAAGAAGTTTTACAATATATAGAAAGAGAAGAGAACTTGGCACTCCTTTTGAAAAGACTTTGGCACTCTTGACAAGCTGGCCCATGTGTGTTTTGAGCCTTGGGAAGAGGAAGCCATTTGATTGTCAGCTCTTGCTTTGACTTTGGTGTTCCAACATTAATGTGAAAGCATGGGATGTTACTCTTTTCTGCAAATAGATTGCTCCCTTCAAGGCATTTACGTGGCTTGTCTGCTCATCAATTTGAAATGAAGAAAACAAGCCACACCACTTACTGTTCATGCCATTTGATGACCACTTGGCAAGCACTATCTCAATTGCAAGAATAAATCCCTAAGTTGACACCTCCTCCTTGCCACCTGGACTATTTCTCCACTTCTACACTTCGTTTCTTCCTCATTTTGTCCCTTTTTAGCTTTGTTGCTTTTTGGCTTTGTCACTTTCTGGCTCCTTTAGCCCTTAGGGCTATCTTTTGGTGGGTCGCTAATTTCCTTAGGCTGCTCTTTAAGCTTTTCAAAATCAATAGGTATTTCACAAGCCTTGAATTTGACATCCACACACCTGTCACTATGTTTGAACTTCCAACAGCTAGTTTGTCATGCTTGATTTTGACATCCTCAGGCCCATCACCCCTTAGACTTTCTTTGGCTTTCATCTTTCTTTGGCCTTTTCCATCACTCCCTTTCCTTTGGATTTATTTTTTTGCATCCTCCTAAAGGGGAGGTGACCCTTTGAATTATGGAGAAGTCCCTTTGCTTTGGCAACTGAGAGTCCCCCATAAGGGCACTTGCCCTTCGGGGTCCTTTGATGGCCTTTTCTCTTTGGTATTTTTCGTGGACATTTTTTTGCAGACAATTTTCCCACGGACAAAAAGTATACAAGAATTGTCTTCGACCCCTTTGCTTTCCTTCAGAAATTCTGTTAGCTTTTCTTCCCATAGCTTCCTCAAATTTATTCAGACAAAAAGTCTGAAGAAATTATTCTTCTTGTCTTTGTCTTTTCTGCGCCTTTTCTTTAGCTTTGTTGCCTTTCCAAATTTCTTCAGACTTTTTGTTCAAAGGAATTTTCCTTTAGAATAAAAGTCTGAAGGATTTCTTCCTTTGCTTCTTCAAACTTCCTTGAAAAAGTGCCCTTCAGAAAAATTGGAAACGACCCTTCCGAAGGGTATTTCCTTTGCCTTAGACAAATTTTGAAAAAATTACCTTTGCGGCTTTTCATTGTGGCCTATTTTGAAAGTGTTCCCTACCCTCCACAATGGCTCTTGAGATGGTCCATTTTGCACCTAAGTGGGAACTTGCCTCTTCCTACAGAGTCCGTAGTTTTCTGCCTACTGAGCCCATAGAAATCCATGCCTGCAGAGTTCATAGAAATGGACCTACATAGTCTGTAGAAATGGACCTGTAGAGTTTATAAAAATCTCTAAAAAGTCTATAGAAAACCTGTAGAGTCCATAGAAATTTCCAGACTTGTGAAAAATCAAGAAATGAATTGGTTTAGAATAGCAGGGAAAGAAGGGGACTGATTTTTGGCCTGTTGGGCAAAAAATGGTCAACAAATTGGTGACTCCCAGGGCAAGCATGACTACTATGTTTAGAGACCACTTGCCTTTTAGTCCATTAGGCATAGAGTCAGATGTATCTTTGAAAGAGTTAGCAACTACCTTGATAGATCCAAGAATCAAACATGAAGCTTTTACCCCAGACATAAGGGAAAACACACACAAGGCTGAAAACACTACTTGTGCAAACAACACTTAGGGAAAGTAGGAAAAGAAACTAAAAGCAAACTACTATATACAGCTAACCAAGAATATTTGCCTCCCTCCTAGATCAAAGGGAAAGCTTCTTAAGTCCCCTTCCTGGTAAGAAGACTTATGGTGCTAGACAAGTGGTTGAATGGAATGGAGACTTGGTGACTTGCTCCTCTTACCTGTCACCATGATTGGCCTGCATCTGAGTGGATCAAATTCAAATATGCTTCCAACATATACGTACTCTTTTTGTTCTTGGAAGCTTGTGGAATGCTGGTCTTTCATGCTGGTGCATTTCACCAAAAAATCAATGGATACTAGCTCATCACCATAAGCCCCTTGATCTGCACAATCCCTTTGCAATGCATCATGGTTTGACCCATTTCCTTTTGCTTCATTGAAAATCTTGTCAAACTCATCCTCTACTCCCTCATGTCCTTCTTGAATAAGGGTGACTGTTGTGATGTCTAAAATGGAATCACAACTTGATTGCTCATCACATAGAACATCACCCTCTTGTTCAAAGCTTTCTTCTTCAAGGCTTCCCTCCTGAGAGACCAACCTCTCCTTTTCCTTCTCAAGGATCAGAGTCTCTAGTTGTTCAAAGATATTCATCTGATCCTCCTCTAACTTAGGATCCTTGGCATAGTCATCCTCATCATTGAAGCAATAAGGAATTTCATCAAACAAGGGGGGAGAGAGCTCACCATGCTTACATTCCTCTTCATATTGCTGGAACATTTGCATGTATGCATGACCTGAGTCTTCTCCATTGTCGATTATGTATTCACAAGGAGCATCAATGATGCTTTATTCTTCATTGTTGCTCATGATAGCCTCCTGAAGAGCTACAAATTAGATCTTTTGCTCCTCACTCACCTCCTACAAAACAGGTTCCTCCTTAAGAAGGGGTAAAGTGGAAAAACCATGTGGAAGAGGAGGTAGTCCTTGAGCTAGAATTGAATGATTCTCCTCCTTCCATTTATTCAGCACTTCATCTATATCAGGTGTGACCTGATATCTCTCTTGGAGGTGTGTAGGTGGGGTGTGTTTAGACATGGAATGTGTCATTGGGTTTGAACCGTCCATCACACATTGGTTGAGGAATCTCTCTCTGCATTCCAACTCTGCAATTCTTCTAGCTATATCTTCCTAGAAGAGCCTTTCTTGGAGGTCATAGCCTCATCTTCTTCAAGGTTTTGAGAAAAAGCTCTATCTTCCTCTTTCCTACCCCAAGAATCCATTGTTTGCTTCTAGCTCATGATCTTAGGATTGGAATTTTGCTCTTGTGAATAGGTAGCAACTTTATCCTCTTTATAGTCCTAAGCTGGTTCATGATGTTCTTTCTTCCATCTTGGGATCTAGAGATCATACTGAGAGACCTGAGGAAGTTGGGGAAGGTTAGGGAGGGTCTACTAATGTATAAGAAGAGCTATTTTAAGAGAGATGTGCTGGTTCATAATGTTACCCCCAAAGGAAGATTCATAATCTAAGGAATTTAGAAAGTTCATCTCCATGGGAGGTTGTTCTAGTTCCCTTTGATGCTTGAAGGCTAGGTGCATGGGGTCAAGAGCAGGGTTGATTGATGCATGAGATGAGTTTGAATGAGAAAGTACCATCTGATAGAAAGGATTTGGTACACAAGAGGGGGCTTTATTTAGAATAGGAGGGGGTGTGCAAGGCTGGCTACCTTACATGAATCGATTCCTACATTTTTATACCTCCTCCTCCATGGATTATAAGGCCTGAGTTTTCTTGAACAAGCACTCTTCTTTATACATCAACTCCTACTGATATCCATACTGCTCATCCAGTCTATCAATTTCCATTACCTACTTCTCAAACTCCAACATCACCTCCCTTATTGTTGAAGGGCAACTAAGAGAGTTGCTTGGGGTGATTCCATGAAAAACTTGAGCTTGATCAAAGTTATAAGAAGGAAAACAAGGCCCATGATTCTTATTAATGGAATTATACATATGAAAATAAGATTTCTTGATGACACCTAGACTGCTTAACCAGTTGATTCAACTCAGAGTCACCATTGGTGTTGATGCAAAAGCCTCCAAAGGCTGGTTAGTTAAAGAACACACCAAAAATTATTCAACTCTTTGGACACAACTTGTCCTAGTTGGTCCCATCGGGCGTGCCAAAAATTACTGACGCAGTGGATTGCATCCTGGCAGGAGGTTGAGCTCCTAACTTCCACATGTCAAAATGGAAACTCCCCTCTCACTTGTGGGATCGGAAAAGCTAGAGGGGAGAGTCTCTAGATAGGGCTAGCTCCCTCTGATGTATCTTTTAGGCCCTAGATTTCCTACTGCTAATAAATAAATGAAAAAAGGGGGGATGAAAAGGGAGAAAGAATGTTGAAATAGAACTTAAACCTAAACCTAAAATTAAAAAGGTGATACACCAAAAAAGATGACCCACTCAACCTGAACATACACTTTTCACCAATAAGAAGTGCCCATACACTTCATCTGATGTGGGAAACTCTTATGTTTTAGTGAGTCAGGGGTCCATAGAGATACAGGGAGGAATAACTGTCAAAAGTGTTCTGAGACACACTTTGGTAGCCTATTCACATGCACCTATATTTCTGCTGTAGACACTTATGGCAGACCTATAGAAGAAGAAACTTGATAATGCATGAGACATGCTGGAATCAATCTATGAAAAGCATAAAATAAAATGACTTGACACAAAAAGAAAATATAGACATATGCGTGAGTGCAAGTTCAAATGGAGGTAAAAATTGTTAAGTCTTGATTCAAGGTAAAAATCTGGTAGAGTTATGCCTTACAAACCTAGAGATTTTTTGGGTAGAGCTTTGCCTTCAAGCTAAGATAATGGATTCTTCTCAAATGAGAAGTTTTACAATATATAGAAAGAGAAGAAAACTTGGCGCTCCTTTTGAAAAGACTTTGGCACTCTTGACAAGCTAGCCCATGTGCATTTCAAGCCTTGGGAAGAGGAAGCCATTTGATTGTCAGTTCCTACTTTGACTTTGGCATTCCAACATTAATGCAAAATCATGGACCGCACCTCTTTTTTCAAATAGACTGCTCCCTTCAAGGCGTTTACGTGGCTTGTCTGCTCATCAATGCAAAATGAAGAAAATAAGCCATGCCACTTACTATTCATGCCATTTGATGACCACTTGGAAAGCACTATCTCAACTACAAGAATAAATCCCTGAGTTGACACCTCCTCCTTGCCACCTAGATTGTTTATCCACTTCTGCACTTTGTTTCTTCTTTATTTCGTCCCTTTCTGGCTTTGTCACTTTCTGGCTCCTTCGACCCTCGGGGCTATCTTTTGGTGGGTCACTAAGTTCCTTGGGCTGCTCTTTAAGCTTTTCAAAATCAATAAAAATTTCATGAGCCTTGAATTTGACATCCACACACCCGTCACTACATTTGAACTTCCAATGGCTAGTTCACTGTGCTTGATTTTAACGTCCTCGGTCCCATCACCCCTTGGACTTTCTTCAGCTTTCCTCTTTCTTTGGCCTTTTCCATCACTCCCTTTCCTTCAAATTTCTTGTTTTTCATCCTCTCGAAGGGGAGGTGACCCTTCATATTATGGAGAAGTCCCTTTGCTTTGGCAGCCGAGAGTCCCCCACAAGGGCACTTGCCCTTCAGGGTCCTTCAGCGGCCTTTTCTCTTTGGTATTTTTTGTAGACATTTTTTTGTGGAAAATTTTCCCACAGAATTTTTTTGCACACTTTTTCCCACAGACAAAAAGTTTGCATGAATTGTCTTCAACCCCTTTGCTTTCCTTTCAAAAATTCCATCGGCTTTTCTTCCCGCAGCTTCCCAAAATTTCTTTAGACATTTTGTCTAAAGGAATTCCTTCAAACAAAAAGTCTGAAGAAATTATTATTCTTGTCTTTGTCTTTTCCACACCTTTTCTTCAGCTTTTTTGCCCTTCTAAATTTCTTCAGACTTCATTCAGACAAAAATTTTGAAGGATTTCTTCCTTTTCTTCTTCAAACTGCCTTGAAAAAGTGCCCTTCGAAAAAATTGGAAATGACCCTTCCCAAGGGTATTTCCTTTGCCTTAGACAAATTTTGAAAGAATTACCTTTGTGGATTTTCTCTATGGCCTCTTTTGAAAGTGTTCCCTGCCCTCTGCAAGGGCTCTTGAGATGGTCCATTTTGTGCCTAAGTGGGAACTTGCCTCTTCTTACGGAGTCCATAGTTTTCTGCTTGCTGAGCCTGTAGAAATCCATGCTTGCAAAGTTCATAGAAATGGACCTACAGAGTCTATAGAAATCTCTGTAGAGTTTGTAGAAAACTTGTAGAGTCTGTAGAAATTTCCATACTTGTGTAAAATCAAGAAATGAATTGGCTCAGAACAACAGGGAAAGAAAGGGACCGATTTTTGGCCTATTGGGCAAAAAATGGTCAACAATGTTCATATACCATATTTCCTTATTATTTAAGAGGATTTTACATATTTACCATGCCTATATATAAATCAATGTTATTTTAATTTATAATTTATCATATCATCATGTTGTGAAACAAATTAATTTGTCAACATGTCATCCATGCAACCTTATGTATTTTATTAGATAATTGTCATTGGAATAAAATAAAATGGAAATGAGTAAGATTAACCTTACTAGTTTTTTTATATTTCTTACACTAATCCATACCATATTATTTGATAAGTTTCTCTTGATAATTTATTCTATTATTCTTAGGTATGATGGATTAGTATGGTGAACTATACATACCCCACATGAAAAAATTCCACAATTTTCAACAACCCCAAAAAATGGCATATACACTAATTCAATTTAATTTATTTTCACAAAAATTTACTAAAACATGGAAATGGATATATATTATTGTGGAAAATTATATTTTTTTTACCTAATTTGGATTAATAGGTTAGATTAATATAATTAAGATAAAAAATTGAAATAGAATTCAAATTATAAGATATGGCATTCAAACATACATTTGAATGTAAATGATTCTTAAGATTTAATTAGGGCATGTGATAAATATGAAAATTACCAAATAGATCAAAATACTTATTTTTTATTACTCATTACTTGATTGTGATTGTAAACTATAAGTGAAAATTAGGGATAATCACACCTGTGGTTTGCTTAATTTATGAATTAATCTATATCTTGTGTTAGGTTAGTTATGTAGGATTGGGTCACTAGTGCAGTTTGGTAATGACATAATGGTTATAAATTGCCTATGTAAAAATTTGGCACAATGACTCTACAATCACTTGTGACTATCTTTTCTTACTTAATGTTCATGATCTCAAACTTTGATGACACAAAAAAATCTAGAAATCAACCTATTTGGCATTACAAACCTATAAGTTATTTTGAGGGATATAAAATTTAAAAATGGGGGGAAGTATAATGGGCTAAGCTAACCCCAATCACCTCATCCTAATTATTGATCATTGTATACATATCTAATATTTTAAAGAGGGAAATTAAGTCACACGTAGTTCTCCCACCCAATGTGATTGTGAAATTGTGCTCCTTCACTATGTGAATGCAAACAATGATTGGATTTGGTATTTGAAAATTCTTGGTTTGACCTATATTTTGAGTGATTCAAACTTGGATTTTGACTAATACTAGTGACTACTATGAACATTGGGAAGAATAGGGTAGATTTGCTTAGTATGTAATAGTGTATATATGAGAAATAGATATATGATAACTATATTTGAAATGAGGCCTTGATTTGTTTATATATGGATCATTTTGAATAATTTATCACTCTCTTAACATTTTAGACTTATGGGATAACCTTAAAGATATGTTTGATCTTATAAAGTAGTCATTTTTGGGAGTAAGATGATTCTGATTAGATTAGTCATTTATCAACTGGTGATAAAAACCATACTGTCAGAACTAATTCATGTATAGGTAGATTAATTTGAGAGTATAGATATGTATGTGTAGGGTATTTAGTAGGTGTAAAACAAATAGTGAGGTTCCTATATCTATTTTGACAATGACACAAAAGGGTTGACTCATAAAATAACATGTAAATATGAGACGATGGTGAATTGGGACTTATTTGGATATTCAAGTAATGCATGGTAAATGTGTGTCATGATTGTAATTTTTAAGTACTAAGTACCATTTATAGTATCTAAAATCTCATCAATCCATGTCACTAATTGATTCAAATCTGGTCCATATGAGACATGATTTATTAATAGCATATTGCTCTCATATTTTAAAACCCAAATTCATTTGTCCCTCCCTTACCTTGAATAATTCCACTTCCACATTGTATTTTTAATAAGAGTGTGAATATGTAAAAATAGTGTAATCATACTATAAATCTATAAAAAAATAAAATTTTATATAATTTTTCATAAAATAACAAATTTTTAATCATGGTAAACTATTTTAAAAAAATTACTTTAATATTACTAAAATATTTTCTTATTTTGTCCAGTATAACATATTTAATATAAAATTTTAGTGGGATCATTAAAAATAAGGATTAAAAACATGAAATTGATGAGATCATACAGCTTCTCTAATTATAAAATCAATAAAAAAAGATTGTTTATTTTTAAAAAAAGAGTTTCCCTTCCCTTCATTAGATTTGTGTGTTTTGTTATTAACAAAAATTAATTTGTTTTCAATCTAATTTCATGAATTTTTTGTGTCATTATGGATGTTGTGCAATTATTGATGTAATAACATCACCACTCACATCATTATTTAAGTGAATGGCTTAAAAGAAATTAAAATATCATGAAATTGTAGTGGCTGATGCAAAATATGACACTAAATCATGTTAGTGACAATTTTTTGGAATATTTTGTGGATTTAACCAACCACTAAAGCAATTATAATCACCCACATATGTTGACACAATTTTTTTTGTCAAGGAGTGAAAAAAAATAAAAAGGTGATGAGATTTATGACACTATTTCATCAAAATCTACTAATCTTTGGAAGATTTGGAAAAGTTACATTTTTATGAGTGTTGAGTTATATTTTATTAGGAGAACATTGGATCTAGGGTTTAAATTAGTTTATTATATAATTTTTGCATTAGGTTCATGTGTAAATTCTTACTTATAATAGATATCAATGTATGATGCATGCTTTATAAAGGAAACACTAATAATGAAATATGGAATATTTTTAGGAATACTATATTTTTATAATGTTTTTTGTTTATGTAGATGATGTTTTTGTGATTTTTTTACTTTGTTTAAAGATGTTGTGATCATTCATGTCTTTATGTCTTGTTATCATAATAGGGTTGTTGATGTTTTCCATTTTTACCCTAGGTAAGACCTTAATTCTTCAATCTTAAGTGATATTATAGTGCCATGAATATTATTTTATCATTTTTTCATGATTTGGCCTATTCAAGAGTAAGAAAGATCAAGAAAAAGTATTTTTTTTATAAATTATCTTGCTAGTACCCTATTTGAGTAGAGTATGAAAATTATAGTTATAAATGGTAGGGTGTATTTATTTAGAACATGTGGAGGCTTGGTTTGAATATAATTCTTTTGAATTTTCCAATAATTTTATTGGAAGTAATTATTTGATAACTAAGAATTGGTTGAAGGAGAATATCCAAAGTGATATTTATGATATTTCATTTTATGACTTATTTGAACATGGTCATCTATGGTTAGAAACATATGTGATAGGTTGAAGTCAAAACTTATGCTTGGAGTAAGGATTGGGTAAAAAGAGTTGGATAAAGAGTTGACAAGATATGTGGGCATCTGGTAGATAGGCACATTCAAAAATTATCTATTAGAATTTTTAATTTTGGCTTATTTTTATCTAGATGATTTTTAAATTTTTTTTATAATACTAAGGGATCATTCATCATGAAAATTCTTTTCTATATCAAGATGCTTATGGTGTATTGGGGAATCAAATATATGAGGATGAGTGGCTAAATTAGTTTGCATAAGGATAAGAAAATTCAAAGGAGTTGAGTGAGTTTGTGTGAGAGAAATAACTTGTTAGTGGAACAAAATATCTTGATGATAAAGAAGAAAGGATGTAGAGGTATAATGAAAGTAGATAGAAGACTATGTGTGTTATGGATCTTAGGAACATGTGAAGGATTAATAGCAAAAATTTCATTGGGACATATAAGAAGTAGGGATGGTATTTGATTAAATCACATAAATGGGAGGAATGCTTCTATGATATTGGAAACCTTCACATGGAGGATTTTATAAGTGATGAATATGCATAAGATGAATATGGATATATATCATATGATGATATGGATGATAAGGTAGAATGTGTAATTGGTGATGGTGAATCAGACTTAAAATTTATTGGATCCAAAACCTATGTGCATTGGAATTTGAATATGAAATTAGACCAATGATGTTTGAATTGAGGATATAGTTTTAGAACATATAGTGTTTAATATTATTGTGGATAAATTGAGTGTGTAGGTATGAATATAAATAATACAACCATGTGTAATAATGGGTTCTATAATACTAATAGGAGGGGCTAAATATCAAGGTCTATTGGCATGAAGAAACATCCCAATATTAAATCCCATGGTTGCATGTCAAGGAGGAATCCTATAAGGGATTGTAGGATATAAAATCATTGTACGTAGATGGGGTACCAATGGATCTAGTGGGAGTGGATATTTTAGAGGAAGTGCATGCCAAACACAATAAGAACATGCTATAATTAATCTAACATTATACTATAAGAAATTGATGAAGTTGACATAGTACTAGGGGATTGAACATGTTCTAGATCACATTCACAAATGTGAGATATCATGGCATATAAGGAGAGTGACTACATTAGGGAGAAATTTAAGCTAATTTAAATGACTTTACTAGATCATTTTCACATGTGGTATATTTTTTTTACCTTAAAAAAAGGGTTCTCAACATCAACCATTTGAAGGTAACATTTCTAAAGTAATTCCACATACCAAAGTTCGATCAACATAACATCTCTACATTGAAGGAGATTAAGAAAGATGCTAGTGATAGTGTGCATGCATATGCTGTAAATTTTATGACACTTTTGTAAAATTTATTATATGAAATACATCCATTGCAACATGAAAAATGGTTTTTACGAGAATTATTTATAACATTCATAAGGAAACTAGAGATGAATAAATTTGTAAATGTGTATGAAGCTCTAGATTCTCCACTCATAATATAATTATCTTGAAAATTTGATACTAAGATACACCCATTTAAAGAGGTATATGTTTCAAATATGAAACACAGTTGCATAATCTATCATCTAGTAACATGAAAGAGGTACCAAAGTCATTATGGTGCATTAACTGTGAGGTGGATAGGAATACTAAAGGGAATTACATAAGGAAGAAAGTGAAAGTATTGACATTGTGATGTGAATTATGTAGAGTTGAACATGATATGCACAAATTTATATTATTATAACACACCAAGTAAATTAGTGTCACTTGTTACAACAAAATATATGATAAAAATACTCCTGAAATAGAAAAATGTAGGGTAATTGATTAGATCAAACAACTAAGGGATACAGGTTTGTGTTAGTCTATCATTGTACCATAACCATAATATAAAATGTGGTTATCCAAACAAATAAATTTATAAACAAAATAAAGGTGAGGGTTTTAACCAAAACCAAAGAGGAAATTACCATTACAATTAAGGTGGAGGGAATAACCAAAACCAATGGGAAGGTTACAATCAAGGTGGAATATATTTTATCCATAGAGGAAGAAGTAGAGGTAAATTAATTAGTCTTGTGAGTTATTTAAAGGTAGTAATTCAACTACTAGAGATGTAAAAATCACTTTACTTGTGGAATTTTTAAATCTAATCACAAGATAGAAGATTGTGTTGAATTATGATAAAAGATAATACAAAGGAATCAATCATAAAATTCTACAAGCTATATTATAAATGGAGGAAAATAAAGGGTTTGGGTAAAACATTATATGGATGTAAAGTATGGTGGAGGTACCAATGTGAACATAACAACCATGAGTGGGATGGAGACAAGAGGTGCATGAATGGCCAACCCACTACCTCAAAAGTAGAATATTCAGTGAAAATAAGATGTTACAAAAAATACCCATCAAAATGTGTATGTAAAAATAACATCTTGATGGAAGTGTAAGATATGGAAAGGAAATTCCAAGGTGAATTAAATATTATGCATGAGATGTGAGAAAATTTTAGGAAAAGTATGAGAAGAACTCATCAGGATGAAGTCTGGGAAATCACAAACATCATTTCATTACTGAGGACAAAAAGAGTGATGCCTTTGTTAAAATCTTTGATTCAAAAAAGTGTGGGATATGAGATAAAATAAGTTTAAAGAATATAAAGGGGAATATTATTGAAAAACAAATACACCACGTGATTAGGAGTTAATTATTAATACTAAGATAAATGATTGAGAAATGAAAAATTATCTAATTGATAAAAATGTTGAAGTGAACATATTGACAAAAGAGTCATGGAATTGGATGGAAACACCATCATTTTAGCCATTAAGACATATGTTATTCATGGGGAACATAAAAAATTTAAAAAAAATGGGATCTAACAAAACACAAATTTGGAAATCTTAAGAGTGTATCTTTTAGCAGACATTGAAGTGATAGAAATGATCGAAGAAGATACATCTCCCAAATTATTGGGAAGGCCATCATGTTATGAAAACAAAGTTGAATATGTGCTTTAAGTAGTGTTATATGAGTTTTGATAATGGGGAGATAAGAGTTGTGATTCCCATAGATAACAGACATGGTGAGGATTATGTGGAATGAGTAGAGTTACATGAGAAAGAAAATAAGATATTGGATCTTAAAAAATAAATAAATAAAAACATGGAGTCTATAAAATAATGAATTTTTTAGTTAGACAAGTGAAGAAGGAGGGTCTAATCATTTTATCCAAAAATTTCCCATTAGGTACAAAACACATTTAAGGTTACAAGATAAAAATGTGTAAATTTGGATAGTGAGGATTCATCTTTAGTGATAAGTGGATGGATAATAAGCCAAATAGTAGAATATGAGAAAAGGAAAGGACCAAATATGGTTAAAATATGGGTCCCATGCACAAATAAATAATTGGTCAAGATAAATTAATAAATGAAATAAGTAATCAAACAACCACTACTATATAATGTGTTTGAGGTAAAATTTGACATACATTAAAAATAGGAAGTGAAGAATGGTGTAAAAAAACTCAATTGTAAAATCATGTACGTAGAAACTTGGTTTTAAAGTACCCAAGAAAATTGAATACAAACTAGGAAGACCTGTAAAATAAGCATGATGCACATTGAAAAGGTACCAAGAAAGAGTTCACATATAAAAAATACAAAGGACCTTTTATCTAAGAAAGAGGTCAAGGAAGAAGCCTCATTAGGAATGCGGAAGTGCACCAATAATGGTAAGAAAATAAAACAATTGGAAAAGATGCCACCTATTAATTTAAACCTGAATAACATTTACGAGAGAGAAAAACATGTAAGGCACCCCAAAGATATAATCCATAGGAGGAATTTCAATAATAAGATCAAATTATTTTTATCTAATGTATGGGAGAATCCATAAATAAGGACTTATTTGTAGGAGAAAAGTGTAATACAAAAATATTTACTACTTTCTAATTTCTTTTGATTAACATGTTTTTTTATTTATGTTAATAAGCACATGAAATATTATAAATATATTTATGAAAGTCAAGCAAGGAATATTTTTGGATAATAATTCCAAACATTTAACTATCTCTAGGATAGGTTGTTTGGATAAGTGTGTAATAAGGAAGATAAAATCCCATTTATATAGTGTGTTGGTATACAAAACATACATGGTGAATGATGAATGAAATGATAAACTTATCAATTAGATAAGTGCAATTGGAGAAATATGGCATAATAATATGGTGTGTAAATGGAGAATATGTGAAAGAGGAACTAATGCATAAATAATTTAGGCGAGTAGAAAAATAAATGGAAGGAAAAGAAATACTTGTAAATAAATATACAAGTTGTAAAATGACTCAAAAAGTATCAAAAGGTGTTAGAATGTGACAAATGGCTCATGAAATTTTTTAAACAATTAATGATTTTTTTTTATATGTTGTGTAGGAAAGAGTAAACTATGGTAAATATATTTTAAAAATAATGTTTGTAGCTTGATGTGTGGGGAATTTTTTTGAAAAGAATATGATGCACATAATCCAAGAATGTGTAAATAAGAGATGAAAGAGGAAGGGGATGGTGTCATTTTTTGAATAAATGACACACAATAAATAAATGGGAGGGTGAAGTAATTAATGCATTTAAGGATATAAAGGAGTAATGGTTTATTAAAAATGGTAATTTGTATTCATGTTTTAAGATCCAATGCAAGAAGATAAGAGTTGAGAAAATAATAACTCTAATACTATAAGGGAAGTGAAGGCACAATGAGATTGAAGAATAATAATAGAGAATAGGTGAAGTGTGGTGATAGGATACATCATCATGGGTTATAGGTTACATGACCAAGTAGAGACATGAAGAGAAGTGAGGAATGGTTGGGTGGATCATAGAGAAATTTGACTGATGGTTTGTTACCAAAATTCAACCATTCATAGGGAGTTGATGTGAAAGGAGTTCATGCCCAAAATTTCACATGACTGAAATACACACCAAAAAATAGATAATTTTATAAATTAATTTATTATTATTATTTTTAAAAGGGATGAATACTACAAACTTGGTACAAATTACATTACCGAATGTCTATCCATATTCATGGTATGATATGCATAATGCATCAAAATAACTCACATGTCTAAATGACAAGAATAAATGAAAATGGTTGCATGCTCATTATGAACTAAAATGGAAATGAAATGATAGAGATAAAATATGGGTGTGAAACATAGAGAAGTAATTATGGAATTATGAATAGAAGGGGAGGAAGAGACATTGAAATTGATAATGAAGAGACATGAGAGACACCCAATAACAAAGAGAAAGACTATGGAGAACAAACCTTTACTCATGAAAACAATCATGTTTTTTCCAAATATGTTCTAGAAGAAGAGATATAGATATAATGTTTAAGGATATGCATGGTTGAATATTTCAACCATAAAAAGAAGGAAGACCATATATTGTTAGACATAGATTTGAGTGTTACACAATGGAAAATAAATGTAATGGGATACTTAGAACTTATGGGTGATTTAGGAATAATGAGCTACCGTAATTCAAAAAACTAGAAGAACTAGTGAAGTATCTATTAACATACATGTATGAGGGAAGACTAAACATCATGGGATGAATATTTATGATATCACCTACTTATATTAATAAGAAAACCACCCTTAATAATGAAGGAGTAGACATATATAGAGATTTGAAAATAATATCTTAAATCAATAGATTAGTGAAGGTATGGTAGATAAGAGGAAGGATCAATATAATTTTAGAGGAGAAATTTATGATGTATGATATCAAAGTTTTTGTGTGGATTATTAGCTACATAATAGTATCCATAAGACAATGGACCATGGTGTCCAAGGAAGTTACATATTTAGCAATATGAAGTAAAACTATGTTTAATTATGCAAAGTACATTTTTGAGGAGGATGTAATGACATGTGATGATGCATATAAAATAGGATATGAGTTCAAATGGGTAATAATTTAGTTTTGACAATGATTGAGGAAATTGGGATTCTATAGGGAAAGTATGGATTTCAATTAATTGAAGAATCATGATTGCAATAGTGAAATATGTGGCACATACTTACACTCATCAAATGTTAGATTGATATTGGGAAAATATGATTTTTTTGTATGAGCATGTGAATAAAGTGTTCAAAGATTAATATATAATACCACTACAAATGTTATAACTATATAAAGAGTTCCTTGGGTTTTGTATGATGGTATACTATTTGTTAGCAATGATAATGACCAAGGATGGGAAGTGGTTAAGTTAGGAAAACTTTCCATATGTGGTAATACATAGAGCACATGTTAAATAGAGTAAAGGATGTGTTAATACTAATGACATGTGTTTTATAAATTAATTCATATAGGGTTGAGTTAAAGATGATATATATGCCTCCTGAGAAGAAGGTAACATCAAAATATGAATAATAAAATAATGATAATTTACATATCAAACCATAAACATTTTTGAAAGTAGAAAAGGATCAGTATAATATCAAGATCATGTTGATAATTTAAAGGAGGTAAAGTAATTTTTTTGGAGGATGTGTTATTTTATTTTGGGAAATTGTTGGAGGCTATGGTCTTGGAAGCAAAGTGCCCACCAGATGGACCATCATAGAACTACTCTAGTAACTTGTCTATTTGGCATGATTCCACACACCTCAAAAGCATGCATCCTATGTCTCACTTGAAAAGTAATCCATATATTAAGATATAAGGTATAATTTGTAATCTAACATGCCTTCTCTTGACTCTATCTATCCCCATAGGACATTGGCCTGACTCAATTAATCTGAGTATATCATGTGTCTAACTAAAAGGTGTGTTGTCTGCATCTACCTATTGACTATCAAGGACTACCAACACTTGATATTTTCCTTGTTTTACCTCTATTTCAAGGTGTTTAAATAATACTTTACCCCTTATAATATTTATGGCTCTAAAATCAAGGTCATATTCCATACATTTTATCACCCATCCAACTCTTTTCTCATTAAGGTCTTTATTGAGTATAAACTCCTTAACACTTGGGTGTGACACCATGAGTATGATCTTACTATTGGAGACCATGTACCTAAACTTATTCAAACCTCTCACTAATTAATGCACATGTTTATATAAAAATTCATGACTCTCCTCATACCCCTCTAAGGATTGACTAAAGAAAGCAATAAGTTATTATAGACCTTGTTCATTTTGTTGCATCAACATGGTAGAGATTGCATCCAATGTAGAGAAGGCATAAAATTAGAATTCTTTATTAAAATTAGGATTAAGAAGTGTAGGGGCATGAGATATGGCCTCCTTGATTGCCTCAAAACTCCTCTTACCTTATTTGGTCCATGTAAACTCCTTTCCTTTTCTTAACATGTGAGTGATGGGTTTGACCAGCTCTATAAAGCCTTAGATAAACCTTCTTATAAAATTAATATTTCCTAAGAAACTCTATAGACCCTTCTTGTGATTGAGCAAGGGTAAGGATAAGATGGACTTAAATCTTTTAGGGTTTATGTAAAAACCATCCTTGGATACTACATGGCCTAGTAACCTGCCCTCATGAACACCAAATATACATTTTTTAAGATTCAATGACACACCAAATTCTCTATATCTTTCAAATACTAATCTCAAGTGAGTAATGTGAATAGATAGGTATTTTGAGAAAATAAGGATGTCATCTAGGTAGATGATCACCATGTCATTTATTAAGCCTTCAAAATCAACATCTATTACCTTCTAAAAGGTTACTCCAATATTAGACAGTCCAAAAGGCATTTTCATATATGTATAAGTGCCCCACTTTGTGGTGAAGATAGTATTATGCATATCTTATTCCTTTTGAACATGATCTAATTATAACCATAGTAGCCATTAAGTAATGAGAATCTCTGAGAACCTACCACATTTTGAAGAATTTGATCCATTGAGGGCAGTGGGTAATGGTCTTTTAGGGACACTTTATGGAGGTCCCTAAAGTCAACACATAATCTTATTTCACCATTATTCTTCCTTAATGGAACAAGGTTTTAAACCATGAGGAATGATTAATTGGGAATATTATCCTTGATTCAATTAACTTAAATAGCTCCCTTCTCATTAACTCCACTTTTGGGTTGACATGCCTTTATTTTTACCTAACTAGATTTGCATTGCTTTCTAGTTCAACGGTATATTGTGCAAGTTTAGGATAAAAAACCTTCAAATACTTATATTCCCATGAAAATACATCAAAGAATTATTG
Source organism: Torreya grandis (assembly GCA_037957365.1). NCBI lineage: Eukaryota > Viridiplantae > Streptophyta > Pinopsida > Cupressales > Taxaceae > Torreya > Torreya grandis. The sequence goes on from JARHVA010009258.1 coordinate 255,044, forward strand.
ACATAAAGCAAAAAATTCATCCCTCTCTTATTATGTGTTAATCTTCCCTAACTTCAACAATTTCTCTTTAAAGATCTCTATCTTTTCATAAAGTTCCTCCTTATCTAAGATACATGCCTTACCTTTTCCCACATAGTCATCTTTATTTAAGATGATTTCCAATGTCAAAATACCATTAGACAACTTTTTAGATATCATCTACATTATCTGATTATTATACTGATGTTGGATTATGTTTTGATTCTTATGGCAGAATTATACCTCTTGCATCAAAAAAAATATATTTTGGTCATCATTATCAAACACTTGCCAACTCACCTCATTATTAGGTATAGTTATCCTGTATATGACCTTAATATTGTATTGACTCTAGTTGCCTTTGACTCCTTCTATAACCTGATATTAAGCTCCAATGGCTATAAGCCTATCTACTTGTTGGTTTTCCTCTCTTAGTATGGATTGTATATTGAATGCCAAGAAGTCCTATATGAGATCCCATACATGGTGTTTATAATATTTCAAATGATGGTTTTTGACTACACTAATGCCTCTCACTTGTTGCACAAAAATATCACTATCACCCTTGACTTGAATAAGTTTGACACCTCTTCTTATTGCCTCTCACAAACCATGTAGAAGAGCTTCATATTCAGCTATGTTTCAAGTGAAACTAAAATGAAATCTTGTAGTTAAATAGTAATTTTGATTTGAGGGTAAAAATAACATGGATCTAACTCCACTACCATTATTTGACCTTGATCCATCAAAGAATAAGGTCCATATATCACCTTCCTCTTGAGTGGTGCTAGTTAGGCAAGGTATAGCAATACCTTTTTCATGCATACAATACACCCCTAGGCCTACTTCTTGAACATTAGTGTAGGGATAAAATCCATGATTATCAATTGATCATTCATCTAAGTAAATATATAAAATGCCTTCAATATGTTCATGAGGATCTTGCTCATTAGCATTTTTATCCTCTTCAAATATGGTACAATTGACATTTTTAAGGTTAGGCATATAGGGCTCTAGATGGAACCTAGAGTTAGGTTCTGACCTAATAGTTCCTTAGTCCCATATTTGGTCCTTAAAACCATGAATGACCAGTCAAAGGATACATAGCCTTTAATTTTTGTAGTAAAATCCCTAGATAGTCATAGAGAAAAATATAGGGGTAGGTCTAAAACCATTACATCCTAAGTGATGACATAATTTAGGCAACATGCCAATGTGATCTTAAGATATTTCACTATACCTACTATTTTAATGGAAGAACTATCCAATTGGAGAATACCTTTTTTATTAGGTACATACTTAAACTCAAGCTTATTTTATATGGATTTAGGCATAACTAAGGTTGACGCTCCTAAATCTATCATATAATTTTGCATTAAATGGTCCCCTATGATGACAGATCAATAGAATGGAGGGGGTTTGAAAACTTTGGGGGGATGAAAAACATTATGAGCTTGACCTTGACTAGGAGTTTGACTAGGAACTTGAATTTGGCTAGGCTGACTATTATTTATAAAAATAGTGTTCACCTTATCAGCTGTCTCACTTACATGGAAGTCTTGGAGAGCTCTTACTAAAGAATTTATTTCTTCCAAAAAATAGATAGGGCACCATACATAGACATAGTGATATTAGCCTTTTGCATATGATCCAAAATATTGAAAGGAAGGCTAGTACCTTTGGATTGCACCTTGGAAGTAGAATCCTCACTTGGCACTTGAGTAACATGAGGAACAAAAGGAGACTTCTGTTGTTGTCCATGATGTTGAGGTACTTGATGAGTTGTAGAATATTTAACATATATATTTGAAGTGGTAGGCTACTGATTAACTTGTGGATCTATTGAATAAGCCCTATATTACCCCAAATTTTCATCCAACATCCTCTTCTTAGCTTTTGTATTGGCTATAGCTGATTCATCTACCCTTTGTATAGTCTACCCAATGTTTGTTACTAAATGATCAAACATATGCTCCCCTTATTGAAAGTTTACACACATGGTGTCAGTTGGTGCCTTACCCATGTTACCTTATTGTTGAATCTGAGCTTTTGAAGGTGTCAAGGCATACATACTACCTTGATTCATTAGAGGGCCTTGTGGTGGAGGAGGCATTATGTCATAGCCTTGGGATGAAGGATCATGATGCCAACTAGGATCTTGATACATTTCTCCACTTGTATCTATTAGACCCTTTTGTGCAAGATTATTTTATATGGGGACAAAGGATCTTGATCTATTTGTAGCAGTGGGGTTGTAACTATTATAATATCTACATTAAGTGATTTGGTCTTGGGCTTGTTGATTTTATGGATAAGGGGTCTATTTTAGGATTGAGTAGGGTATTAGACTTGAAAGGGACCTTGGTATGGCCTATATGAAGTCTTTTATTATCTCTCTAGAGCTACTAGATTGTTATTTTGTGACTTCAACAAGCTCTCAATCCTTGAAAATTTGTCCACTTGACTATCATCAAGTTGGGGGTGATTGTTTGGAATGGATAATGGAGAAATGATAGGTGGGGTTAGTTGAAGCTTAGGAAAAAGTGGCATGAGAGGTCTTGGCATGAGTTTCCCTACTTGTATCAAATAGTTTTTTTCCCCTTATAGCTATCTCATAAGCCCCGAGAAGAGTTGTCCCACCCATTGATTGGATCATGACTACAATGTATGAATTTAATACTCTCAAATGGTAAAGAAAAGCATAATTGGGTGTGGGATTAATGATGATAGGGATCCTATCCCAAGTCTTTTAGAATCTATAGGTTAAATTAACCATAGATTCTTGGGATGCCCTCTTGATTGAGGTAAGTTATTCAACAAGTGATACATGATCACTTTTATCCTCAAAATGTTTACATAGTCAGTCACCAAAATCATCCCAATTATTAATTGAGGTAGGAACTAGACCCCTATACCATTTTAGGGTTTTTCCTTTTAAGGACATGGCTAGTAGTCTCATGGCTACATTTTATTGTGTGATATTATGTACTAAACAAAGGTTAGCAATGTCAGCTATGTGCTCCACTAGGGTGGTGGAGTTTTTTCCTATAAAGTATAGAAGATTAGGAGGTAAAAAGGAAATCATCATGTTGATGAAGGTTAATAGGGATGCCACCATTGAAGGGTACAAAATCTTGCATTCTAGATCTTTTTATTTACATGGTGGGGGTTTTATTGCTTAAAACAATAGGATGACCAAGAGATAAATATTTCCTTTGGGGATAAGGACTTATCCTATTAAATCTTACTCTTTTTTATGAATTATAAGTACATCAATAAACTCAAAGGGAATAACTTTATTAACTGACCTTATAGTAACCTTTGGCATGAGAGGTGCTATCTAGATGGTGTTATGAACTCTACACTTAGAGAATCTTTAGCTTCTAATGATGGTGGATGTCTCCTTCTGCTAAAAATACTTCTTAATTCCAATATTCAATAATACCAAAGAGAAGGATCCCATTGGGCATGCCAGCCTCCAAGATCATTAGAGCTAGGTACTTTTGGCCCATAATGTTTAGAGATGCCCACTCTTGGGTAATGAAATTCCCAAAATGTTTAATGTTTATTGGCAAGTATAAACTAGCTTCCCTCCCTTGTAACCCATATAATTAAAATAGCCTTTCATGTAATGGGGCTTATATTTATTAGGGATGATATACCAACCCTCAATTAAAGGACATGAATGGATCATTATAGCTATAGACTAATTTACAAGGTGGGTTGAAGTAAATGCCCTCAAGGAAGCTAATGAAGATTCTATATTAGACTTTTATGACATCCTTGTGACTAGATTTGGTGTGACTTCTATAATTATTTCTAACAATGCATTGGCCTTCAACAAAAACAAGGTATGTGATTGAGATATTTCACATGGAATCTATCTCAAGGCATCCTCAAACTATTACCCATATGGTAATGGACTAGTAGAGTCCATAAATAAGAACTTATTAAGGATTATAAAGAGGACTATGGAGGATAATCAGAGGGAGTGGCACACTAGATAAATGCTTTTCCTATGGGTAAATAGAGTGACACCTAAGAATGTTACTATACATTACCCATATCTTCTTATATATGGGAAAGAAGCCAAACTTCCTATATCTCTTGAACTTCCTATATTAGAGATTGTGCACTAGCTTGAGCTCCTAGAGGATGATGTTATGTAGGTAAGATTGAATTATATGAGATAAGAGACATTATTATGCACATTATGTGGTCAAATTGGTACTAGGTAAAGAACTCATTTGATAATAGAGCTTCCTCAAGGATATTCCAATAAGGTGATATAGTCCTCAAATGGGATGAGGATCATGTAAAACTAGGGAAAAAATCCAATTTTGATAGTCTTTGGAGTGGACCTTATGTTATCTTAAGTTCTACTACTAATATTTTTACATTATCTTTATACATAGGTAGATAGGTCTAGCTTTACCCTAAGTGCCCTTATGCATTGCTTTATTTGTGGTTTTTTCTATTGTTTGTTGTTATTTGTACGTGTTACTTTAATTTAAAGTGTTTATAGGAGTTGAGAACAATCATTTTTTAAGTAATGCTTCATGTGTCTAGTCATTATGATCAAGCTTGATCAAATTCTAGGTTCCATGACTAGCAAGCTAGTCAAGCTAGCTGAGTCACCCAAAATGTTGGATTTTGGTTGACGTGCCAAGATTATTCTTGAATGGATGAGTTGAATAAGATTTATATATGGAATGAGTGGTCCAAAGATCACATGTTGCTTATAAATCTTTTAAAACACTTTAAACAAGCTTAAAGTTCAATTTATTGATCTTTGAGAAGCAAGTCTTATAACAGGTCTAGAGTTACAAAGGAAGAATAATTAGTAGGTCCTCATGATGATCATGACCTTCATGGACATAAAATAGATTTCACATGTCTTAGGAACTCAATTTGAGCCTTGAAAGTTCTTGCACAAGCATAAAAGAGCCAGATCATCAACAACACATCATGCAAAAACAAATAGGTTGATTTGATTACACATTAAGTAAATGTACTTAGGGAACCTCTTAGGCCAAAATAATCCTCTACAAAATTGGTGTCTTGATGAGCTTGATATCTCAAGATATAAAGCTTCAAAGTTAGACTTATAGAGTGGGATGGGTGTGCAGACATCAAGTTCAAGCTTCATCAAATAGAAATTTGAGTTAAAATACCCCAAGATCAGTAGTTGGTACTCAATCACACCATGAAGATACAATAACACACATCCATTTATAGATGTTAGTGGGTCCTGAGATCCATTGTCACACATTTGATTGTACATCAAATATCAATGGTGAGCATCGAGTCAAAAGGTTAGCATGAATGTGAAACTAAAAAATGGTATGATCTCATGAGATCATATTAAATATAATGGTGTACATCATTTGACAAGACTAGTGGGCCCAAATAGATTGATGGTGTGCATGTAATCTAACAAGGTAGATCTAATGGTGAGTAATAAGTCAAAGGTCAATAAATCCCAATAAAAAATGAGAGGGTGATAAATGTCTCAACCACATTAGGTTGGTAGAATATCTATGGTATTAATTCATCCATATAGATGTAGATCAATAGTGTAAATGAGGTCAATGAGTTAGTAGAATCTAGATCTAACAGAGCACCTTAGACCACAAATTCAAGATCAATGATCAAAATTGAAAGTTAAAAGCCAAGGACTTCAATGGAGAGAAAATTTGAATAAGGTCAAACCAGAAGGTGACATGGAAGTAGACACATTAGACAAAGGATCTTTCCATCATGAATAGGTAAAATACATAAATTCAAGATCAAACATGATTTAGGTAACCAAGAGCAGATCTTGCAAAGCTGTCAAATGCCATTAAGGGCCTGTAAATATTTTTTAGAGATTCTAGACGTATGTTTCATGTCTTGTTTAGACTCAAGAGACCCTAGCCTATGGATCTCCATTTTTCAATCATTACAATATGAAAACCAATAAAGAAGACTAGTTTTCATCCATAGAAGATCTATATTCAAGATATAGAAGTAATGGTAGAATGGTGACTATGTAATGGAATGTCAAAAAGAACATCATGAGCAAGCTCAATTAGCTACCTAGTAACATGAAATATCAATCATTATTGATAAATATAGTGAAGGTAATTAATTTTGAGGGTCTCAAGAGAGATTCATATGGTGGTGGGGATTGCTTCCTATAGATAATCTTGATCTTCCCATTCTTCATCATGATAGAGAAAGATACAATGAGATTAAAGCTCAAGAATCATTGTATTGGTGGTTATTATAAGTGGAATTGGGATCATTAATGAACCCTTCATCGCTAACTTCTCTCTCTCTTACTTTCTTTCTAGATATAAATATTAGCTTTGGACCCATGATTTGCATCCCTCTCTTTGACATGACTAGACTCTGCCAAGATTGAGCGTTGTAACCTTTTGATATGAATAGAATACTATTTTTATATTTCATTGTCATATTATAGTGTGTCCATGTCAGTTTGATTTGTATATGTGGTAAAAATCTCTCCCTTATCAAGTCCTGATCTCACCTAACTACTAGTTTATCTTGTCATGCAAGTCATGTTTAGTGTTTAATGTCATTTAATTAAAGTTAGCATGTGGATACATTGACTAGTTAGTGCCTTGAATTAGACCTCTCCATCACTTCCCTTAGGTTTTGATCACTTGATGAACCTCTGCATGAAATACTAATGCATAATAGACTTTGGAATTATAGATCCAATCATTTGTTCTATCTCATTAGTGTTTTAATAAGTTTAAGTAGAGTGGATGAACAATTAATTTAGGTTTATCACCAATATTAGCTAAGATTTCCCTTTCAGTATCTTTCTCTCCCTTTTCCCTAATAATTAGTAGGTTTTAGTGGAAAAGAGCTAAGTGATGCATCAGAGGAGCTAGCCTCATTAAAAATACTAAAGGTTTGACCTAAGATTAGGTAGCCCATAGAATATGGTCATTCCTATGTTGGACTATATTTTGGTAAATGGCCTAAAACATCCTCTACTCCAAAAACAACACTAGTGAAACCATAATAGGTTAGGCCATTAGAAACATCGATGGTAATTGATAAAGATTTTATAAAGAAGGGAAGAAGAATGAAAAAGGAAACAAAAATAGTAGGAATTTATGTTTATAAAGGGAAAATGTAAATTAATAAAACTTCAAAAAGGTTCATATTTATATGAGATGCCAAAGGGTAACAACCTCATGTTAATGTGTGTGTAAGGATTGTGAGGAATTTATTTAGACTATGAGGATTAGGTGATACCCAAAGTCCTACTAAAGTAGGAGTTAGAATAAGGATCCATATTAGGAGATAGACTCAAACAAGGATTAAAATACAAGATCCTATGGGAACAACAACTAATATTGTGTAGGATACTCAAAGAAGTGTTGGAGAACCTAGATACCAAGAACCTATTGCTGTTAGATTGAGCCCACAAGTTTCTAGTGAAACGAGTCTAGTTAACCATTTATTCTCCATGCGATTGTATGAATACTAACTAAAGGTTTATTATTTAGTTGTATACCTCATTTAATAATATATAAAGTGAATATTGGTTTTTCATTTTCTTTGTAGTGGGCCTTGGAGAGGGGAAACATGTCAATTATTTTTTTGGGTCATGTCTTCATACGGTTAGTTTGGATGTATAATGCAATTTTGGTAGTAATATTATATTTTATCTAGAAATAATAGTTTTATGTTTGGGGTAGTATAAGTGATCATATAGTGTTAAATCATATCATAGGAGGATTATTTCTCATTCTAAATCACAAGTAAATATTCCAAGCCTACAAAGACAAGAAGGTGCTACAAAATAAATTATTTATATAACTATGCATAAATATATTAACATGGAAGAGATTTTTTATGGAAACGAGCATCCAAAAGATAATATAAAGTGTAAGCACTTCTCCAAAGAGTGAATCTCAACATGAGGAAATATAATAATAACCAAATAGAGATGTAAGGGGACATTCACAAGGTGAGACACATAATGAATGAAACATTGTGTAGGAAAACTATAAATAATCAAACATAATTCTATAGATTAGAGTAATGATTCAATAAGGGATATAATTACCATAATTGATTTATCATATTTAATAACATTTAAGGGGATAATTAGGTGACTAAATGTGATAGATAATGCACATAAAAATCTAGGGACCATTTTTTTTAGTCATATTTATGAGTTAGAGTTTAAGGTCCATATAAAGATAATCATGAGAATAAGGGAAAAAGATGAGGAATCTAGTGGAAATGAAAAAGGAGGTGTAATGGTGGTCAATTAAAGGAAAATTAAAACAATGGCATTTGGGATAGCATTGATAATATTAGCTACATGGATGATGAATATAGACCTATTGTTAGATAGATGTGTGGAAGGCATAAGGGAAGAAATGAATCAGGGGAAAGAAAATTCAAATAACTATGAAGAGAAATTTAGAGGTTGGCAAAGATGGTATAAAGAGAGTAGCTAAAAGTTTATGGGGGTGAATATGTCAATGTGAAAACACCCTTAGAGAATTTTCATATGGAAATTACATACTTTTTGCATGTGACTTGGAACAAAAAACCTACTAAAGAATAAATCTAGGAAGGGAGGCTAAAAGAGTTGAATTTAGAGTTTGAATATTATGTGGAGTGATGAAAAACTATGATAAATAATCTATGATTTAAAGGTTAAGAAATCAAATAAAATATTCACAAGGTTTCATTATGTAAATGATTACATAGAGACTTGGTTAAAATAACATGACACCACATATAGAGATATGATGGCATGTATGCATGAGGAAATTGAAAAAATAAATATGGAGAGGAAGTTCAAGGAAGCTTCCAATAAAGGTAGAGTTGAGTAAAAAGCACACTAATTTCAATGAACTATTTTCATAGCTTCAAATGAAAGTGATGGGATAATAATAATGGTATGTGAAGGATACAAGCAATAGAGGAAGTTGCAAGCCATATTGTAAAATTATCAAGGTGATTTAGACAATGAAGAGTTAATAAATAAATTATTGTGACAAATTTAGTTAACCATGGTTCATTGGTAAAAATGGAAATGAGTTGAAATCCAAAGTGGATAAATTTTTGGTTGCATGTGAAGACTAGCCATCCATAATAGACTTGAGTAATAAATTATCTAAGGTTAGAAAAGAAACATGGTTTGGGGATTGTTGACCCTTGAAATTCACTTAAGGTAGAATTGGAAAGATAATTTAAGACTTAACACATGAGTGAGACATAAAAAAGTCTCTTTGATCCTTTGTAAAGTGCATATTTAAGATCACCCACATAGGAAATAATAGGTTGTGTAAGTACCATGATGCACACTAAATTATTTTATAAAAATAACATATCAAATAAAAAAATGCACATGGGAAAGAAACACTATGTAGGAGAAGGTGACAAATGGAAAACATCTGAAAAAGAGAATGTGGATTACATGGGATCAATCTAGGTTGTACAAGTACATACTTTGATATAAAAGGAATATGATCCTATACAAGGCATGCTGATAGATATAAGAATGAATATTTTATATATGTATGTAAAATGGCATGAAAATTGGTGAAAAAGAGTTGATTCAGAAAAAAATGGCAGAGGACCAAAGGGTCCAAGAAAACTATAAATAAGGACCTTGGCATCTCATTTAGGATATTTGAAAAAGTTATACAATTGTAGGTTTTGATTTAGGTTTCATAGGAGAAGCTTGGAGCTAGGGTTTGAAGGATTTGAATGTGTAATATTTTAATGAGGTTCATGTGCAAAGGTCTACCTATAATGGTGATTAATGTATAACATATGCTTTATAAATGAAGTATTGATAATGAAATATCAATTATTTTGAGGAAGTGTATCCTATTTTTTTATTCTTTGTTTATGTATATGTTATTTTCATGATGTGTTTATTTGTGTAAATATGATGCTATTATTATTTTATTTATGGTTTGATCTCATAATGGGGTTCTTAGTGCTCTCTCACTATGCCTTGAGTGAGTGCTTAAGCCTTTAGGCTTAATCTATATGCAAGTGCCATGAGTATTTATTTATTTTTTACACATGATTTGGCCTATGTAGGGATAGAAGAGATTAAGAAAAATATAAAACAAATTGCCATTACATATGGTCCACACATATAACATAAAATCATACTTTTATAAAGCACACTTGAGGTGTAAAATATTTGAGTCATTTTTAGTGAGAAATGTAGGCTCAAATTTATATTTGAGTGTTTAAAAACATTTATTTTAGTTTTAATCAAATGTGCACATAAAATCATGAGACATAATGCTAATTTAGGATGAAGTTTTCCTTGGGATAGAAATATATGTGTTAACTAGGATTAAATGCAAATTCATATCATCCCAACCTTACTTCAGGGATGCCCTATTGCTCTACCTTTTTATAACCCAACATAATGTATTATTATGGAATTAGAAAACTAATTACAAAATGTTTAGTAGTGAATTTCAATGTGAACTCAAAGTCAATAGATGAAATATTTACTAGAATAATAAATATAATATGAGTAAGGGCCACAAAGCTCCTGGTTCATGTCATTATATTGTATTTTATATATATATATATATATATATATATATATATATATATATATATACATACATACATACATATATACATATATATATGTATATATGTATGTATGTATGTATATATATATATATATATATATATATATATATATATATATATATAATATTTAAAAATATATAGTTTCATGTAGAGTTTTATATTAGTAAAATAGTTATTTATAATATTCTTAAATTATAATTTTATAATAATAAATTATAATATATAATCTAATATAAAATTTCCCTTATAATGTGTTTGGAATAAATAGAAGGAAAAAGGGAAATTATACTTGGTCCCCTCCATATAATCAATCTTGAAATTCCCTTCATGTCAAGCCATCAAACTGCATTCATGGATAAATGTAAAACTCCATTAAACATTGTAGGGCATCAAACTCAATTCAACATGGCAGGCCATCAGAGTCTCCTCATGAAAGTTCATGAAACTGGAAACATGGGTGTTTATTTAAAGTATGTTGGCCATCAAATTTTATTTTTGTTGGTTAATCACATAGGAAAAGTTGAAACACATCACACTATAAATAAACAACCTTCATTGAGATCATTACATGAGATGGATATAATGTGTGTTCACAATAATTCAATTTCACAACTTTATTTCAAATTCAAAACATGGATGATACCTTTTCTACTCAAAAAATAGAGAATTTAAAAAAGGGTCATTGTGTTATATAATATTTTTAAGTAGACACTACCAAATTTTGTGCATATAGACATTAGAATTGGGTTGGGTTAGTGTCAACTAATTAGCTTTTTCACAGTTTTTTACTCATTTGCAACAAAAATAGGGTTCAAAATTGATGGAACATAGAAATAAAAATGTGGCACAAGTTGCATCAGATTTGATCCACAAAAAAATACTAAATTGAAAAAATAAAAAATGGGAGGGCATATGGGCCCTCCGACTTCATTTTATTCATCTTGAGAGAGATAGAGACGAAAGGGACGTCATAATTAGAGAAAGGGACACCATGCATTAAGAGAGAAAGGAAAAATAGATGTCTTCCATTGAAAAAGAGGATAAAAGGACAATAAAGAGGGAGAAAAAAGGCCACAAGGAGGGAGAAAAGAAGATAATAAAGAAGAAAGAGGAAGATATATGCCTACCAATAGATTTTTGGGGTAAAAATAAGGGCAAGGGGAAGGAGTAGAGGGAAATAAATAGTATTTCCACTTTTAGATGAAGAAGAGGAAGAATATGTGCTACTCTTATGAAAATTAATAATAGAGGTATGTAATTTTTAAATTTTATAGGTGAATTTATTTTATGTCTATGTAATTCTATAGTAACCTAAATCTAGTCATGAATACTTGATTATGTCAGTTTTGGCCCTATTTCACTTTAATTAACTTGTGCACTTAATTATGACCTATTTTACCATCTCACCCTATCCTAAGCACTTACATGGACCTATTTATATTTAAAAAAATTATTCTACACCTACATAAATGTTATAAATTCTAAAAAACTATACGCATTGATACAAACTTTTCATTTCCCAAGAGTTTTTATTTTTCCTTGTAAGACAAGACTGACTAGTTGGGTAAGCAATGACAGTTGATCTCAACCCATACTAGATGGTCCTGACCTTAGGCCCTCTAACAATAAGTTTTCAATTTTGAACCCTCCATTATATATTTCATATGAACTTATCAGGCATGAAGCTCAAGGTTTTTCTATTTTTAATTTCTATAAATTCACACTCAAGTCACCTATTCTACCACTTAAATACTTCAATACATAGGCATACTTGCACTATTACACATAGATAAAATCTTAACTATTATTCACATTTCTAATTATAATTATTTGAAGTAGTCCTCAGCCAAGTCCAAAGTCTATTTTATCAAATCCAAAGTGAAGCATGATCAAGTATTCAATCTATCCATGGATGCATTCATATAGTTAAAGGATCACAATTATATAAATTACATTAAATGGGATAAATACATGGTATTGATTTACATCCTTGGATCATTGGATACATAGGAAATATTTAGTCATCATGGAGGTGAGTGGGGGCATCTCAACCTAATTACACTCCACCTTTTTTCTATTTTAAGGTTTTCAATAATTTTAAAACCATATTAGGGTTTCAACATTTGAGAAGTTATGCATAGGTCTTCCAAACACTTCCAAAAATAGAAACTTCACATGTAAACCTAATTCAAGCTACCAAAGATGATCATGACTTAAATTTTTAGTTTTTCATCAAAGGTCAAGACCAACCAATTAGGTCAAAAGTGGTAAGTATTCCTAACCCAAACTAGATATTTATAACCTTAGATTTCAAATCTTATTCATGCTTCTCTATTTTAGTCTTTTGTTAATCAACACAGTCAGATCTAAGGTAGAAAGAGCTAAGATTGTCTTTTAAATTCATATTTAGTCTTCTTTCAATCATTCCTACTTTGTCAAATTCAATATTTTACATTTGTTTTGCTTGTCCAAAGATCATTTACAACACTTTGATTTACTCTACTCAATTTATATTAATTATTGTTAATTTTTGTATTAATGAAAATTTTAATAAATGATATTGGTGAACCTAAGTTAGTAATGTAATTTCATTGCTTAAAATATTTTATCCTGTTGTTTAGACAAATTAATGAATAGTTGACAAGAATTTATTTTAACCTTAGATCTAAATAAGACATTAAAATAAATTTATTTTGATCTTATATATAATAACTGATATTGAAAGGATTTTATTTTTACCTTGGATTTGATATCTAACATTGAAAGTATCTTCTTTTTATCTTGGATTTCATAATATTTTACTAATCTCCATACTCAAAAAATATCCTTCTATTTTTATCATTATATTTTCTATTATTTCTTCTAGTATATGTCCATGTTATTTTTCTATGCCACCTATAAAACCTACTTCTCATATTCATTTAAGGTGAAGTGAAAGGTTAAGTAATATTTCTATTGAGCATATTAAAATTCCCTTAACTGTAGTTAAAATGGATTCTACTAAAGAAAACATTGGGTCCTCTTATTTTTATGAAAAATTTGATAATTATTATTTTTAATAAGATAATCATAATGAACAAGATAATCAAAATTATCATAATTCATGAGATACCGATGAAGTCTCATATAGGATCCATCCTAATGAACTCAATGGAATAACTCAAACACAAGTCCAACATTTATCCATATTTTGAGAAGTAATCTATCCAATTCCAAAATATATACCTAAAGTTATTGAAGTCCTTTTAGCTTATAAAAGTGCACAAAATTTTTAAAAAAAAGTCATACTTTCAATGCACAACAAGAACCTATCTTTAACATTATTACCCCACCAAAGGTGTTGTCACTACTACTATTGATAATTTTATTACATATACACATTTAGAATTTGGGTCAAAACATGGTTTACAACATATCTATATGCCTATACCTAAGTAAATCATACAAGACTTTTGATAACTACACATACTATATCACATACCTTACCTATTACATAATCCATTTAGTAGTTTATTTTAATTTTTAATTTTAAGATGCTATAGTTAGAGAAAGACATTATAAAATTTATCCAATCATTGGATTCTAAATCCTTATTTCATAATCATTTGCACCTGATATTGTATCATATCCTTTACCTATAAGATTTGTAGTTCCTAAACTTCCACTATATGAGGGTAAAGGATCCCTAGAACATCTCAGTTATTTTCATGTAGCATGTTTGGATTATGCCTTTAATTACAAACTAGTAACCAAGTTATTCTTAATAACCTTAAAATATTATGTATTATGTTATTTTTATGACCTACTTGTTATATCAATCAAAGCATTCAATCCAATAGTAAAAACATTTATTAGGCATTTTATTTTTAACATTGATGAAAATATTTCTTATGCATACATTTCTAAGCTTAAACAAGGAACTAATGATCCTATCAGTGATATGTACTTTGTTATAAGACCAAGCTTTCCAAAATGATTAACACCTTGTAAGATAATGAATTACAAGATATTTTCAAAAAAAAATCTTACACCTTTGCATGAGTCAATTATTTTTAATAAATTAAAATTACTAGAAGAGATTTGTCATATAATAAAATAACTATATGCCAAGCTTATTTCTTTGAATAAGCTCGATATGCACTTACATCTACTTCAAATTCTACAAAGAAGATTCAAAGCAAATCATATTACAAATTTAAACCAAAAGATACTTAAACATATGCAAAGATCATAGTTAATGTTGTTTCTCAACCTTATAATAATATTTTTTTATTAGATAAACCAAGAATGAAATTATATATACAAACACAACCACCTCATAAATTAATTAAAAAAAAATATTGAATACAATCTTGTTACTTAGCCACCACCATTTTAAATTGACATGAATAAACCTTAAGGTGAATATTTTGATAACAATGCATGTTATGATTACCATGGATGTAATGATCATTCTACTAAAAAATGTCTTAAGTTTAGGCACCTTATTCAAGATCTAATGGACAAAAATGTTATTGAGATAGGAATTCGTATAAAATAAACTAAACTTAAATTGAATGAAAATGATAAATTAAAGATTTTTAGTGAACCATTCCCTAATAATGATAATAATAAGGAAAATTCAATAGTGCATCACACTTAAAATGCATATCCAAACATGAGTCATATGAGCATCCATTAGATGGAAGTATTGGTATAATGGTTCAAACTATTTTACCATGTCCTATGATTAGTTTTGATGTTAGTGAGATAGTGGATGATGATTCTGATTTTCATGTGTTATGTATATGAGATTATATTGATAACAACCCATTCATAGTGTGTTATTTGGTAATGTATAAAGTGAAAATTCATTAAAAATTACGTTAATTCATCCATTGGGTTAGATATAAAATTACATACAAATAAAAATTTAAAATATCAAGACATTTAATGGGAAAAAATAAACTACTTTGGGACACATTATCCTGCCTCTTCATGTGGGATTTTCTATAATATCTATTCATTTTATAGTTTTACCATAAAATGTGGTATTTGATATTATATTAGGATTCCCATGATTTAAAAATATTTGTGGTGTACCTTATATGGTGCATATATGCCTAAAGTATATTCATTACAATCATGTTGTTATAATTTTAGGAATCAAATATGAAGACCCTCTAAAATCTATGGTACCTCCTCCTCCCCATCCACTTCAATATTTAAATGATAATTATATGAAAAAAAAAGTCATAATTTTAGTTTTTTTACCTAGATAAAAATTTTCCATTCAACCAATTCATAAAAGGTGTAAAGGGTTAAAAAACAACCAATGAAAAAATAAATTTATCAAAAAAGGTGTCTATTTATCAACAAACACCATCACATTCTAAATTGATGATTCACATAGATCAACATGTTTCTCAAAATTCACAACATTTTTCATGATCTAATATTATTTATTTTTATATTTCACTTCATTCTTAGTCACCTAGATCCACTTCTCTTACACATGATTACACAAGTAGTGATCTAGATTAAAAAAAATTACTGCACATGATACATTTTTTTATTTTGATACATTCACATCTATCAAATTTTATTCAAGTAAAGTAATTAGTTTACCACTTATCACTGATTTTTTTAATTATAATATTTATTGAATCATCAGTTAGTATTTTACATTTTCAATTGTTCCAAAATTTTCAAAAACATTCAAATAATTCAAAAAAGCAAAATTTGATTGTACATGATTTTTTTATTGTTGCATCATTTTATTCTACTTCATGCACATTAAATCAACTTGAGAAATTATTTTATGCCCTTAGATATTTTTTTTGGCATATTAGCTCTTCTTTTTCATTTTTTAGATCTGAATAATTCAAAACCAATGATCAATTTTGTCATATTCTTCTAGTTATCTCCTTTTTTGCACAATCTATATTGACAAATTTTCATTTTTTCAACATAGGACATAATCATCCAAACTAGGTCAAGATAATTTTACAAAATTAAACTCGATTTTTCATCTACAAATTTTCATCCAAAAACCAAAATTTGAGAAAACAAAGCCTTAATAACTATAATTTTAATAAATTTTACTCAGTTTTAGTATAAAAATAACTATTTATTCATGCAAAATATTCCTTTTCCTATGATATAATTCTTATAATCATGTGACATACTTAGACAAGTGTTGATTGGATGAAATTAGGATGTAAAATCAGTCCTATGCATATTATTTCTATTCCGACATGATTTTTAAATTTATAATTCATATACACTAGGGGCATTTATCTCATATATGACCACGCCCTCATTTTATAATGCATAATTTCACATAAAATCATGCTATGAATTATTTAGATCTCTATCATTTTTTTATACTTTTGACACATTGCTTATCACTATTTTGTGTTGTCCTAAGTTACAAAATTTCAAAAAAAACTCAAATATTTAAAAATACAAAAACATTAAAAAATTTATAAAATTTCAAAACCAATATTTAAGAATGATTGGACATATATTTTACATCATTTTCATATGATATTTATCTCATGATTAGTGCATACCATTTTATTTTTATATCACACATGCATTTCACTCGTATTCATGAGTCTTATGCAAGACATGCAAACTTTTACATAGATTAAGGTGTTAGACTTACCTTTATGCAGTAGCCTTGCTAAACTGGGGTACATGCTTTATCATTCCATACTCCTATACTATTGAGCGATATTATTTACAAATGTCTTGATAACATCTATATCATAAAAAGTGTACATGAATATGTTATTTTATAGGATGTGTTCACATTACATATAAATGGTTTAGACTACACTTTTACTTCTATATTCCTTTGATGCTATTGCTTATACATTATAAATTTACTTGTCTATTATATGTGGGCCTTATCCCTTGTGTGAAATTTCTTGAACATATATATGAGATGTTTTTTGGCATGTGTAACATTTGAACACGCATATTTGATTTTGGCCTTTGGCCTTATGTTGTGTGTGACATTTGAACATGTCCCTTACTTGATACATTATTTATTTCCTTTGCATGTATCCCTTGGCATCTCATGTGAAATATTTCATTTCATAACATTTAAACATGTCCCTTGTTTTTGGCCCTTTCCATTTTTTTATGACATATGTTTTTTTTTTGGTGTGTTTATTGAGATTGTTAAGTTTGATGAGTGTCATGATCTATATCATGTACTAACTAGAATATAAGATACTAATTATACATTCTATTACCATGAGATTCATTGATACATTATATAGGCCTTACCTTATGTGTTAAAAAATTTAAATGTTAAAAATATTACCATGCTAATATAACTTCATATATGTTACATTATTTAATGATTACATATTATTATACACATTGTAGTAAAATTTTATTTTGAGATGAGTGGATTTCAAGATCAATTCCCCCACTTCAAAAAGGGGAGATTTCATTAGTATTTTCACACATGAGACAATCTCCTTCAAGATCAAAAATCAATGTTGGCTTAAAATATAGTTTCAAAGTTTTAAAATTGTTTAAATCCAATCATCGACATAGATCATGGGGGAATATTCCATGCATATGCACTCATATTTTAGGAAAGAATTAAAAATTCACACAATTTTGAGTAGATGATATAGGTTCATGCACTAAAACAAAATTTAAAATTTTCATCTACATATAGTTACAAATTCTACATCTATCAATGGGTGCATGATACATATTCATACACACTATGTTATTTTATAAAATTTCAAATACTATTTGTTAAGATGCAGATATGGTAGGAGTATGGATGTTCTCCACTATATTTTGATCATGAATTTAGGAAAAAAAATACAATTTAATATAAAATCCATGTATAGTGTTTGACTAAAATTCAGTTGCATAATACATAGCTTAGAGGTTTAATTCCCTTTAGCATTATGTCTACAAATCTGCTTTAGATTTTAAACCATTTCATGTCTTAGGGTTAAAAATACTAGCTAAGTTAGACTGATGAAAATATGCCTATCAAAGGGTGTTATTTATTTTACATAAGTGAAAATTCACCTTTTGGCTTGATCACCCTCAAATTCTCCATTGGTTCAGCTAAGGAATGAACACTCTAATGCTTCGAGGAAGCATCATCTCCAAGAAAAATCACAAAAACAAAATTGTTTTTCATAAATAAAAGTATATTCATGCTTTTCTCACTTTTCAATTTCAAATTTTAAGTTAAAGAAAATTTCAAATTAAAGCCTTTTCAAAATTTAGTTTTCAAAAGAACAAAGTAATTACTTCATGTGGTTTTTAGTGTTTGTCAAAGATTATGATGCCTTGTGCAATTGGAGTATTGGCTCAAAATAAAGTGTGTTTTACACACTAAGGTATATCTTTCCTTTAATATAGTAATTTTATTTATAGACTAAGGGGGTGAGGGGGAATATAGTAACCTAAATATGGTCATGAACACTTGATTATGTCAATTTTATCCCTATTTCACTTTAATTAACACATACACTTAATCAAGACCTATTATACCACCCCACCCTATCCTAAAAACTTGTATAGACCTATTTATATTTAAAATTATTACCCCAAACCTATATAAATTTTATAAAATATAAAAACACATATGAGCATATGTAAAGACTGTATAGATCCCAAGAGTTTGATTTTTTTTCATGTAAGATATGATCAACTAGTTGGGTCCATAATGATAGTCGATCTTGACCCAAACTAGACAATCCTGACCTTAGGCCTTCTAATGATAAATTTTATTTTTAACCCTTACTTATATATTTGATACACATTTTTAGGGCATGAAGTGTGAGGTTTTCCATTTTTTGATTGCTATAAAGTCATAATCAAGTCACTTATTTACCACTTAGAAATTTTAATATAGAGGCATACTTACACTATTGAAAATTAAGCAAGGCTTCCCTATCATTCCCAATTTCAATTATAATAATTTAAAGTGGTACTCATCCAATTCCAAAGCATTTTTATTAGATCTAAAGAAAAACATGATCAAGTATTCAAACCATCCCTAGATGCATTCATATACTCAAACAATCACAATTTCACAAAGCACATTAAATGGGAGACCTATGTGGGATTGATTTCCTTCATTGTATTATTGGATATGTAGGTAATGTTTAGTCAATATGGGGGTGATTGGGGTCAACTCAGCCTGATTACATTCCACCTTTTTCTATTTCTAGGTTTTTAGTCATTACCAAAACCCTATTAGGGTTTCAACATTTAAGAATCTTTTTGTAGGTCTTACACACATTTATGAAAGTTAAAACATCACATACATACCTAATTCAAGCTTTCATAGATGATCATGACCTGAATTTTTAGTTTTTTAGATAGGGTTAAGACCAACGAGTTAGGTCCAAAGTGGTAGTCATTCCTAACCCAAACTGGACTATTTTGATTTTCTACATCTTCAGTCACAACTTTTGGGTATTTTCAAATTATGTTCATGTTTCTCAATTTCAGTGATTTTTTAGTCAACATAGTCATGTATAAGGCATAAATAACTAAGTTTGTATTTTCAATTCATAGTTAGTATTCTTGAAATCATTTTTAATCTATCAAATTTAGTCTTTTACATATATTCTACTTATTGAAATTTCATTTCTAGCATTCTGATTAATTATATTCAATTTACCTTAATTAGATTTAATTTCCATATTAATTCAAATTTCAATAAAAAAAATTCATACAAAATAAATTTAGAGAAAACCATAGGAAAAAGCATGGTAAAAACCTACATAAATCTCTAGGAAACCCCATGAAATAAACTTACAAAACCATATTAAAAACTTATAAAACCCTTAAAAACCTATAAAAACCCCTAAAAATATTTAAAAACCATATAAAAAACCTAAATATATATATATATATAAAAAACCCTAAGAAAACTTGTAAAAATCATAGATAAATTTCTATTTTGTAGGTTGCATGCAAATTGTTTGATGAAATTTATTATTTTAATTTCCTTTCTTTTTATTTTTTAGGTTACATGGGTTTTTTTGAAAAAATCCTAAATTGGGTTCCTCTCTTTTATTTTCTAGATTATTTTAAAATTGTTTGATGAAATTTGTAACTTAGTTTCATCTCTTTTATTTTCTAGCTTGCATGCATATTATTTGACTAAATTACCAATTACATCTTAGTATAATTTTTATATAAGTTTTATAATTCCTCATTGTCTCTAATAGACTTAAAAATTAAATTAAAAAATGTTATTTTGAAGAAAATAAAATAAAAATTTGACTATGAAAACATGATAAAAATTAGACTTAGAAATTAGGATTAGTTTTTTTTTTTGTAAGTTGAATGAATGTTTTAGATACTAAGCACATATGGTGGCGAGTAGGCCAACACTTAGAATTATCATTAAGAGGGAGTTTCATAGTGTGGGTTGTGAGTCCCAATTCATATCAATGTAGGAGGCTTAAGCTTAGGGTTCTAAGGTCAGGGTTTACACATCCTTTCCATATAATCATTCTCTCCTATCCTTTCTACTAGATCATGAATTAATCAATCTAATATCTAATCCCTAATCTATAATCTATATATATTGGATTATTTTAGATTACATAGTATGAGATAAGAATGATCCATCTAACCCACTAGTCATTAGGCCCCCAATATCTCCATCTCTATAATATTTGTGAAACTACATGTGAGATTTATGAGTATTACCACACCCCTCATTCAGCGCAACATTTTTACCATTGGTACAATAATTTTCAAACTTTATTTTTTTTTAATAAATGTGAGGGAAAAAAGCCCTCTCTTGACAAAAGAAAAAGGCAAAAATAGCATAACCCACCATAAATAACAACAATAGAAATAAAAGAGACCTAAAGGAGAGATTCATAAGCATAAAGGCTTAAACAGGGGAACTCAAGCAAGATCAAAAGACTTCCATCAAAGTTATCGCCACATAAGACATAAAAGATAAACCACACATTATGTGAAGAGAGTATGACATAGAACTAGAAATAATGTGAGGGTGCTAAGTATGCTAATCATGGTTGTCATGATCTAGATCTAATGGTGAGCATTGCAACATAAAGATCAAGAAACTTAAAAGAGATCAATAGAACACATTTGTTTCAAATTATCAAGAAGCAACAAGATGATGATAAGTGCTCGATGTGTAATGGTAAGAAAATATAAATTAAAAAATAATTTTGAAGGATATCAATGATGCATATTCATTTAATTTATGAGAGGGCACAAGATGTTGATAAAGTGTTCAAATTTTAACTGTTGCTTAGTGACTGTTGAAATTCAAATATTTGAATTTGTGAGGGAAGACTAGTCTATAGTTTTTATGCTATAAATTTTGATATATGTATAATTTGATTATGGTGAAAAATAAAAAGTTGTTTAGGACTCTAAAGCACATCTATAAAAACTATTTATAAATTTCAAGTGTTCATATAGTAAAATTTATTAATCTCCAAATTTGACTATGTATGTGTTCATGCTCTAAAAGTAACCTAAGAAGGGTAATTGAGTTGTTCTTGATGGAATTTTGATGTTTTAAGATGAAATAAGTGTTGGAGTGTGTTGTATACTTCATTAAAACCATATTTGAGGATTATGGAGGTTTAACCAATATAGATTTTGTATGATCAAAGACTTAGAAGTTGACTTTGTGTTCATTCTTGGTGATTGTATGTATAAAATGATGTTTGGGCTAATTATGCTACAAAAAAAGGGTGTTGTGATTGATTTTGTCACTTAAGGTGGATTTATAGATCATGTGGCATGGTTATATGTATTATTAAAGTTTTTTTGTGTTCTAATTTTTCTCTAAAAAGTTTCAAAGACACTTAGGCCTATTTGAAAGAGGGTACTACTTAAAGGTGACCCATGAAGATGGCTTAAGAGTGAAGGCATGTGTTATGGCTAAAAATTAAGGTTGTGAACATGATATTCATTATGGATTTATGAAAGGTGAAATCAAAAGTGGTGATTTATAGACTTTGAAAAAGAGGCATGTGAGAGTCATAGAGTAAAGGAAAGAAGAAAAAATAGGTGCACAATGGATGGGTTGTAGAGAAGATCAGGTTGATGGCTATGTGTATGACCTGTAGGTCATATTTATGATGCTAGAATAGTGATCTTGTAGGTTTGAAGACTGAGGATGAATGAAGAGGTCTAGAATGATCCAAAAGTATATTTTGGATGCTCTAAGTGTGAGTGAAGGATAGATGATGTCTATGTAAGCTTGGTGGTTGATTTGAGAGGCAGATCAAAGTGTGGAATGTGTGTATGACCATTTGGTCATGTTGTTGAGGTTGTGATATAATTGTTACTAATAAGGGTAGAGTGATCCAAAAGGTGGTTTTGGATGTTTGTGGCTATGTGAAGAAGTGAAGGTGGTTGATATACATTGTATCTCCATCAAATTGGTAAGAAATCAATATTTAGGAGATGTTCATATCATAGGTTTTGGGAGGGTGCTCAACATCTAGGTTAGAAGGACTTGACCATCTTGGGGGCAAGTCCTCCTTATGGAATGGGTGTTTCACTAAATTCTAGTCAGAAGGACTTGACCATACTAGGGGTAGGTGCTCCTTATGGAGTAGGTGTTTCACTAAATTCTGGTCAGAATGACTTGACCATCCTAGGGGTAGGTGCTCCTTTTGGAATAGGCATTTCATTAAATCCTAGTTAGAAGGACTTAACCATCCTAGGGGTAGGTACTCTTTATAGAATGGGTGTTCTACTAAATTCTTATGTTTTTAACACCTTATAAGATAAGTATTCTATATTTTTAGTCTTGAGAGTGGGTTTTATTCCCCATGAGGGTTTCCCACATTAGATGTTATCTTATGATGTGCTTCTCTTATTCATTACTTGATGGTAATCTAGTTACATATGCTTTTGTGTTGATTCATAAATTTAAATGAATGAATGATAAGTGATCTAAAAGTGAAAGATTGGTTGACTAATTCACCCCCCTCTTAGTCATCTTGTACCTCGAATAATTGGTATTATAAAAGGTCCTTTGGAGGAAGCTTAACAACTTGAATGAGATCCTACGTAGCACAAGATGGATAAGTAGTTGAAGAAAGAGAATCAACAGTGGAAGGCTATGATCAAGGAACTTGAAGAGTAGATATGTACTTTGAAGAAATATTCCAAAGAGGATGAGAAATTTGTCAAAGATCTCAAGGTTTAGCTAGAAGATGCCAACACAAGTTTGAGTTCAAAATAGGAAAGTTTTTCAAAAGAAAAGGACATCATGTATGATGAAAAAGTTTTCCATGATATTGGAGAATAACAAGTTCTCTATGAAAATGAGGAAGAAGAAGCGTATCTAGGAGATGAGATCATAAAGATGAATCACAATATGAGGTATGTGATCAAAGGTATTGAAGCACAATTCAGTTCTATTAAGGGAAGTTTGTTGGGCAAGATGAAGAGAGATGACAAGATGCATCAAGAGATGATCAAGTATCCTGAAAAGAAAACATGTATATTGAATGATGAAATGGCTAAATAAGTCAAGGACGATAAAGAGGTCATCAAATATCTCTTAAGTCAATTAGAGGTTTCAAATGGTAGCCTAAAATCAAGAGAATAAGAGTACTAATATCTTAAGACTCAGTTAGAGGGAGAAAATACCAAGGTGAGTTCAAAATAAGGTGAGCATGATGAGTTGAATACTAATCTTGACTCCTTGAGAGTAGAGCATGAACAACTCTTAGACAAGTTGGATAAGCTGGAAAAGGAACATGTAAATCTTGAGTAAGCTAATAATGATGCAAGCTTTGAAAGCAATACAAGAAGGTCTGTTAGACAACCAAATGCTTCAAGGTATGCTATTTTATTCCATGGTCATTGTTATACATGTAATAAGTATGGTCATAGAGATACATACTATAGAAGAAAGTTAGTCAAGTATGGAAATTCATGGAGATATGATAGGAGTTTTTGGCCAAAGATTGATCACAGTTCAAATCTATCAAAAGGTATGAATACTGTTATTTGTTTCATTTGTGATAAGATAGGTCATATTGATATACTTTGGCCTAGTAAATTTGATAAGCCCTCAAGTCATCTAAAGAAGGTAGAGACTCATATAAAGCATACCAAAAGTTAAAACATGATGAGGAGACCTAAGGCAGTATAGGCTAAACCTATTGAGTTAAAGGTTCAAACTTTTGATACTATAGAAAAGGAATTAGTTTTAGAGGTGTCTCAAGAGTGCCAAGGAAGCTTTATATCAGTCCAAATGGAGAAGAAGGTGGATTATCTAAGAATAAAGTTAGATATACCATTAAAGGCCAAGGAGAATATAAAAGAATGATCTCAATCTGATGGTTTATTTGTTGTAGTTAAATAATTTTTAGGTAAGAAAGAGTTTCATGATTTCCAAGAATTCTTGTTGTCTACTTTCAAATAGGAGAAGGTGTTAGTTAAAGAGATATGGCAAGAAATTGTGTTTTCATCATGCATTATCAAAGAATCTAAGGAAGAGATGGATGCCAAAAAAGTTATTTTAGTCAAGAAAAGGAAGAAGAAGAAGGTTCTTCATTCCTATGATGAGGACTAGTATGCTCCTCTGTTCTAGGTCCTTTTGAAGTAGAGATGTCTTTGTTGTGCTTCATAAAGACATTTCTCAATTTGAAGAAGCATGTGGTCTTGTAAGGGTGTTCTCAATCTGTAAGGTCAGATTGAAGGTTTACTGGTGGTAAAGGAGGATGTGTGAGTTATCAAGATTATTTTATTACATAGAAAGGTCTATTGACCTTATTCTAGCATGATATAGGTGGTTTTGTGGTTTGAAGGTATGTTGAATTCAACTTGGATATTTTTGAGTGCTCTCAGTTTTCTCAATTTTGGCTTAAGGGCAAGTAGGCCTAAAATGGGTTATAGGAAATATGGGTTCCAAAAATTATGGAGGCTCAAATCTTGGTCTAGAAGTGTGTGATGGTTGTCTTCATGTGTGTAAGAAGTTTAAGATGTGAGCATTAACCAGAAGGAGGTTTGTTAACTATGTTTGTTTTGAGATTCTAGAGTTTTAGTCTATGATATAAAAGTGGTGTGCCTTATGATTTGAGGTCTAAATATTATTAATAGGTTGAATGGGCCAAATTGGTTTTCAAATAAAACTTCACATATATTTTAAGGTTTGTGGTTTTTAAATTATTCAAGTTTTTGTCAAGATGGAGGCTTAAATAGCTAATAAGTTTGTGAAGGAAGTATATTGCATAGGATGAGTTAGGTGATGCAAATTGGTGTTCTTGAGGGGGAATATGAGAGTGAAATAGATATGAATTCAGGTCTTGAAGATGTTTCTACTTAAAATTATGGGCTTTACAAGTTCCAGATAGGGCTACAAGGAGTCTAGATAGGCCTAGTGTGAAGAAGAGTGCTTTTTGATTAAATTCTCCAAAAGAGCATGGTATGAGTGTTTCAATGTGTTCTAAGAAGTTATATAGATGATATTTTGTTATTAATATCAATGGGTATTCTTTAAGGTTGGTATAAGGACGAACATGGAGTTAGGGGTAGCTAATTCAGATGGCTTGAGAAATTTTCATGATCAAAGGGGGAGCTAGAGTGTTTAATTTATCAGGTCCAAGGATCAAGAAGGATTAGAGTAGAGGTGCTTAATATAGAATCAGTGGCATGAATTTCTATTTTTGGTCCTTGAGGTGGATTGAGAGAGAAGGTTAGTAAGCCTATGTGGTGGTTCTTTATGGTGTGTGAAGATATGAAGATGTTCAAGAGGTACAATGGCTCAAAGATCTTAGGGGGAGTCTCTCTCAGTGTTCTAAAGGTGAGTTAAATTATTTTTTGGTGTTCATGTGTGTTTATTACTCATTAATAATATTTCTTGATCAAAGAAGAGTGTTTTCATGGTACATGATTGATAATTACAAGGTGGTATACATAGAGTTAGAGGGAGCTAACTCAGATAGTTTGAGTGACTTGTGGATCCATGCATGATGTAAGGAGAAGAATTTTTGTGATGTTCTAATCATTAAGAAAATGTGTTGAATATTCATGCATAAGCAAAGGGATCTTATGAGTTTTATAGGTCAATAGGTCCAAGGATCAGAGAAGCCCAATTTTTGATTGATGTATGTCAAAAAGGGGAGCAATTGTTTCATATAAGGTATGTAATTATCCTGAGCACCTAGAAGTTTATTTTAATACATTCATGATGTTAAGAGGATTTTGGTGGTTGTTTAGTCCACTTTGTCATTAATGGAAAAGGGGGAGAAGGAAAATAAGAGGTTTCCATCAATGAAAAAGGGGGAGATTGTTGAAAAGTGTTTTCATTGATGTCAAAGACTGATGTCATGTGTGCAATGATGTCAAAGGTAATGACAAAGTGGTGATGTCATGATGATGATGAGTTTGAGACTGAATTTGTACAAGGCAAGATTTAGATGCATATAAGATAAGGTAAGTATTGTCTAAGGCTTATCATAATGTATCTAGCATGTTGTATAAGGCAAGATTTATATAAAAACAAGCACATGAGGGTGCCAAGTGTCATAATCATGGGAGTTATGATCTAGATCTAATAGTGAGCATTGTAAGATAAAGATCAAGCAACTCAAAGGAGATCAATGGAGTGTGTTTATTCGAAATTGTTAGGAAACATCGAGATGATGAAAAGTTCTTGATGTTTAATGGTAAGCAAAGATAAATATTAAACTAATTTAAATGGAGATCAATAATTCATATTCATTCAAGCTATGATAGGTCATAAGATGTTGACAAAGTTTTAGAAGTTTAATTGTTGCTCAGTGACCATTGAAATTCAAATATTTGAATTTACAAGGGAAGATGAGTCTATAGTTTTTTTGTTATAACTTATGATATATATAGATTTTGATCATGGTGTAAAATGAAAAGTTTTCAAGGAATCCAAGACTCATCTAGAAAACCTAGTTATAAAGTTTTAATGTTTGTACTATTAAAGTTATTAAGCTCCAAATCTGACTGTGTATGTGTTCATGCTCTACGAGTAACTCGAGAAGGGTAATTGAGTTGTTATTGATGGTATTTTGATGTTTTAAGATGAACTAAGTGTTAGAGTGTGTTTTAAACTTCATGAATACCATTTATGTGGATTATGTAGGTTTTACCAATCCATATATATATATATGATCAAAGGCTTAGAATTTGACTGTGTGTTCATTCTTGGTGATCATATGTACATAATGATGTTTAGGATAATTATGCTATAGTAGAAGGGTGTTGTGATGGATGTTGTCACTTAAGGTGGACCTATAGATCATGTGGCATGGGTCTATATATTGTTAAAAAGTTATTGTGTTCTAATTTTGCTCATATAAGTGTCAAAGAGGTGAATGGGTCTCCATAAGACCTAAAAGGAGACTTATGCCTATTTGAAAGAGGGTACTTCTTAAAGGTGACCCATGTAGATGACTTAAGATTGAAGGCACGTGTTGTGGTTGATAAGGATGATTGTGAACATGATATTCATGATGGATCTATAAAAGGTGAAATTAAATGTCGTGATTTCTAGATTTTGAATAAGATGCATGTGAGATTCATAGAGTGAAGGAAAGAAGAAAAGAAGAAAAGATGGGTGCTCAATGGATGGGTTGTAGAGTAGATCAAATTTATGATTGTGTGTATGACCTATAGGTCATATTTATGATGTCCAAGTAGTGCTCTTGTAGGTTTGAAGATTGAGGATGAGCAAAGAGGTCTAGAGTGATCCAAAAGGATGTTTTGGATTCCTTAAGTGTGAGTGAAGGGTAGATGATGTTTGTGTAATCTTGGTGGTTGATTTTAGAGGTAGATTATAGTGTGGACTGTGTGTATGACCATTTGGTCATGTTATTTAGGTTGTGATAGAGTTATTATTGAGAAGTGTAGAGTGATACAAAAGGTGGTTTTAGATGTTTGTGGCTATGTGAAGAAGTGAATGGGGTTGATATGCATTTTATCTCCATCAGATTCGTAGGCAATTAGTGTTTAGGAGATGTTCATATCATAGGTGTTTGGAGGTTGCTCAATATCTAGGTTATAAGGACTTGACCATCCTAAGGGTAGGTGATCCTTATGTAACATGTGTTTCACTATTTTTTTTTTAAGAATTGACCATCTTAGGGGTAAGTGCTCCTTTTGGAACAAATGTTTCACTCAATTCTTTTCAGAAGGACTTGACCATCCTAGGGTTAGTTGTTCCTTGTGGAATAGGTGTTCTACTAAGTTTCATTTTTGTAATACCTTATAGGATAGGTAATCCATGTGTTTTCAAGCTTGAGAGTTGGGTTTATTCCCCATGAGGGTTTCCCACATTAGATGTTGTGTTATGATGTGCTTTTCTTATTCATGCTTTGATGGCAATCTAGTTGCATATGCTTGTTATGTTGATTCATGAATGTTAATGAATGAATGATAAGTGATATGAAAGTGAAAGATTAGTTGATTGATTCACCCCCCACTCATATTTTACCTCTAAAAAATATTACATTAAATTCCCCATCAAGAACAAACTTATATGTAGGGCGATCCACAATAAATTGATGAATTTCTTCCTAGCACTTTCTTTTTGCCTCTAAATTTTTTGGGTCATAAACATTAAATAAATTGAAAAAAATATTAGAAGATAAATATTTTATGAGGCTCCATTTCCAATTGATTCCAAAGCCACAGGGAGTAACTAGTACTTTGAATGGATTCCAAAGCCTGGCCAATCCCCTTGAGGCACCATCCAAATCACTAAAGTAAGCTTTCCATATTTTCCATTCAAGAACAAGAATTCTTTTCACCTCCTCTTTGCAAAGTTTGGTCTCTTGGAGAATGAGAATTTATAGATGCAAAGGAAGGATTTGATGATTGAACAAGAATCTCTTGATATGGGAATTTAAGTCCCTAACATTATAGGATAAAGGCTTTATGTAAATAGTGAGGGGCAATCCTCCCCTCACCCCTCAAAATAGAAACCAGTTATTGTCCTTTGATTTTCCAATAACCTTATTCTACTATTTTTTGGGAATTGGTTTTATGACCTCTTTTACCTTTTTGACCATAGTTGTGAATAGTGAGAGGGTAGGATAATTGAGTAATAGAAATCAATTCCTTAGAGCCTAGGTCATCCTCTAAATCACTCCTAAACTCATTAGGATTCACTTGTTCGTAAATTTGTTGAAGGAGAGACTCCTTATCCAAATCCATAGAGCCCAAAAACAAATCAGCTCCATTAAGATTATGAGAGCATCCAAAAAAAATTGACATCATCCATATTGTTAGCAACCAAATCCTATAAACTATGGATTTCTAATTCAATCTCATGGACCGAAGTAGATTCAGTCATAGACAGTGTATTCAACAAACTTTAAGATTAGTTCACTAGTTTAATAGTTGCTTCCACCATATTTTGAATAGATGAGGGATTCAGTTACTCAATAAAAGATTTTTGGGAGAGCATAGGAATAGTGATTGAAGGGAAAGTGGGCTTATGACTTCACCAAAATCCATCATTTATAATAATGAAATACTCTAAGGGAGGACTATGTTTCACTTTTCGAATCTTCTTGATGTTATTCAACATCTTCTTCACAAGTACCTATGCCAAAATGGGGCATGTCTTATTAATATGGTTAGTATTGTGAAAACCATAACACCTAAAAGGAATCCATTTAAGGTCAATAGGGTAAGTCCATTCCCTACCAAAAGACTTGAAAATAATATTCTTCAAATTCTTTGCTTCTAGGTCAACATTCACACAAATTTTGGAAAAAGAAACAAGGGAACATTTCTGAGTAGTAGGGGTAATAGAGACAAACTCACCAAGAAGGTTTCCCATTTCCTGAAGACTGGCTTCACCCTAATATTCAATTGGTAAAGCATTAAATCTAACCTAAATAGGAAAGTTAGATTGTCTTTTTATTAAAGGATCAAAATTTGGACTCCAAGCTTGAGACTCCATATCCATACCCTTCATTGACCATGGACCGCCCAAAATAATATTGTCTTAGGAAACATTATTGAGATATGAGACTAAAAATAAATTATTTAGTAATAAAGACAAATCATGAGTTTTCCCCAAATAAGAGGATATCTAGGAAGTGAGATCCTCTATGGATGGTCTTCTTGTAGCAACTTAGAAAAGGATGATGCAAGCTTCAATAGCTTTGATTTTAAGTTGAATGGTGTCATCCTCTAAAATAAGCTCTCTAGCTAGGCCAATATTCACAATAGAAAACTACTCTTGAAGCAGAGGTTTTGATCTAAAAACCCCTGTAGCTAAGTCTATCTTTGTCTCTAATGCCATAGAGGAGGGTTCCAAAACTGAATTGAATGAAGGGGAGTCATTTAGGGATAGCTTCCTCAATGGATATTCTACTTGGGAATTTATTTTAGGGTGTTTTAAATCAGCCACCCACTCCAAATCATTGAAAATCTCTTATCTAGCCTCATGTTCAAGCCTGCCTCCATTTATTACAGATTTACCCTAGTAAAATTTGAGTGTCTAATGTTGCCCTTTAAAATTATTCCTCTCACATGCCATCAATTCCTCTAAGCAATTTTTGAGAGGTCAAAAAAAATCATCTCAAAATTTCATTTTTAATTACTTTTATATATCAATTTTATTTTGTGTTCCATTATTTATTAGTTACTAACACAATTATTAGGTTTCTATTATATGGAGGAGGGTGAGGGTAAAGAGGGCATTGGGAGGAGCCAATTCCATTCCTTTGGTACTTAGGGATCTGATGTGGAGATATAATTTTCACTTTTAATTTTTAGAGTTGAATTATTTCATTTAATTTTAATATTATTTTCTTTTTAGGGGTTTGTTATAATAGGTCCACTAGTTATATGGACCCACAAGAGGATGGGGTTAGGATGAGTCAACATCCTTACTCTACTACTAGTGACTCAACACAGAGGTATATTTTTCTAGTTTTATTTTTTTAATTAAACAATTTTAATATCATTTTCCCTTTAGGGTTTTGATAATAGTTCCACTAGTTAGATGGACCCATTAGAGGATGAGATTGGGATGAGTTGATGCCCTTCCTCTATTAATAGGGACATGATCTACAAAGTTTTAATTTTAAAATTAATTGCAATAATATTTTCTTTTTGGGGTTTTTATAATAAGTCCACTAGTTAGATGGACATGTAGGAGGATGATGTTGGGATAAGTTGACATCCTTCCTATATTAGTATATATTTGACATGGAAATATAAATTTTATTTTTTTAAAATTTAAAGAATTTAAATTAATTATTTTCCAACATTGAATTATATTTCATGTCTATTTTATCTTTGACTAATGATCAACCTACATCAAATAGTGGGATATGTGCATGACCCTTTCATGTGTAAAAGGTTTTATACAATAAATTTTAGGATGCCACCACATATAACATTGATGATGTTACCACACATAATTTTATATGGGGAACTAGAGATGCCATGCCACACTAAGGATTATAGACATCCAATTTTAGCCACAACTAGCTTCCAACCATACTTCATATGGATTCCTACCAAACATTGTAAATTAAGCCTAGAAATCACTGAACATCCCATTTTCATCTATAAATCATTCATCAATTCTTAGAATCATGTTCAAGCATCTCTATTTGGGATACTATCCCACATGAAATAATAACCTCTCATAGATTCATCCCCTGTCACTTTGTGACCTAACAACTATCAATTTAGCCTATGGACCCATTAAGTAGGGCACTTGATCAAATCTTAAAAGATCAAAAATGCTAATAAAATTGAATTAACTAATTAAACAAGATTAAATGATTAGTTGAATTATCCATTTATAATTAATGAATATCTAAAAATGTAAATTATAAAAATCAAATTATCAATCCTTTTCATCATTTCCTTTATGAGTTGTCAAGCTCTTCCAAAATATCGTAAAAAATCTAATTTGAAGAGTCATGCCTAGTAATTGAAAATCATAATTACATGATAAATTTTAACTCAAATCGAGTTAGCCTCAACTCACCTAGGATTATTTTGAACCCATTACATGTTTAAACTCAACCTTAACTCACCTTAGGTGAGATTTAACTATTGAGGCTATAAATACAAGGCCATGCCTATTCATTTCTAAGCTCTCTTGGTGTAAAGTTATTATGCCTAAATGTCTTCAAATATTTTAATAGTGTAGTGTTATAATCCCAATTTAGAGATAGATCCTTCATACAAGTAATGTTACCATGACCAAATCGTAAGCCAAGAAACCAAGCTAAGGTGCCAAGGTGCCAATGAGAGAAGGAGCAAATCAAGCTTTATTGTCAAAGACTTCTTGATGCATAAACTAAGAAAACCACTTCAACAAGACATTTGGATCTCAAAAGAAGGTAAAATAAGGCTGGATTTTATATTTTAGTTGTGTTTTCATATGCATGCTTGTTACCTAGGCTCTCCCTAGTGTCTAGGCTAGAGGTGTTAGGATTTTAGTGTGTTATTTTGATTTATTTCTTGGACTAACATAAGACTAACCTCCCCTCTACGTATTCCTTGTTCACATCATGGCATGCCTAGTAGGACACTATTTCCCATATGACCAAGGAGATTGATATGCTGATTTTAGTTTTCTAATGAGTGCATAAAAATATTCAAATTTTAAGTTTTAGCTTTATTTTTACATCTTTCTCTTTTTATCAAGTTATAGGTTACATAGATCGACATTGATTTTCCCTGTGTAAAAAACATAACATAGTATGGATCATGGCTAATAATGGTTTTAATTTAGTTTTCTTGCCTTTATTTTATGTTTGATGATCTGCATGTTGTTTGTATAATGCATTTATTATAGAATCTATGAGAATTTTTGGTTTTAGGCTCATTTGTTAACCATATTTTTGTCAAAATAAACTTAGTTTTTTATGTATTTTGTAGGAAATATTGATGATCTCCTTAATCAACATCAATTTTTATGGATTGACATTGATCTCTATGGATTGACATTGATCTCTGTGGATTGATGATGATCAGTATTTGAGACAAAAAATTAGAAAACCTGAGAGCTAAATATGAAATGTTGTTTTCTCACTAAATTTTGGGCTTCAAAACAAGCAAACCCTCTAACAATTTTTAGGTCCTGAGGTGAAAAGAGAAAATTTTAAGCATGGTTAAATCTTACACACATTGTATTTGGCACTTAAAATGTACTTAATTGTTTTTATCTCTTAGTTATTTTTGAAGTGTTTGTAATTATCAAAAACAAAAGCTAAGGGGCTCAAAATTCATTACATACTTCATTTTGGTGTTATAAAAATGAAATCTCACATTAGTTTAATACTCATAAGATTTTAAATTTTGTCCTTATTTGTTGAAAGTGTTTATTTAAATAAAAATGAGTGTCGTGTGTATGCTCTCCCCTGTCCCCTTCAAGGAACTTGGGTGATTAAAAATGCTTACTCTTTACATTTTTTGCTTTGGTCCAAAAGTGTGGAAGGAATTTTGCTAACGACATCCCCAAAATTAGTATGATTTGGGTGACCCTAAAATGACCCTAAATTCCTTAAACTTGTATTTATTTCATGCATTTTATCTTATAAATAGGAGTTCATCACCTTCTCATAGGTTCTCTAGGGAAGCATTGACGTAAGAATTCATCTCCCAACATCATTTTAACCCCAATCCATGGTGGGGTATATAAATTGAGGGTGACCCACTGGGATTCTTGTTTTGATTAGTTAAAACAAGCTCCATTAGTGGTACTTAGCTTTAAAACATAGGAGAAAATTAGACATTGCACTACATTGAGTAATTGATAGATGTAGTGGTTTTGAAAAGGAATATATCTTTTCATAATAAGCTATTTGATGTAGATCTAAATGATGTGATTGTTCCCTAGTGTTTGCCACACATATGGGACTATCTATAAATGAATGAAAATTGATTGTTTAGATAACCCCACTTTCCATGGACATATTGTTGGTGCAGGGCAGGTAGCTCAAAGTTTCATGTCACAATACAAACTCTTGAGATAAGAGGGGGCATAAAAATACTAATTTTCATGTGATTTTATTTTTTGGATTAATATTTAAAATCCTATCAAAATCAATTATATAGATGGAATTTTATAGTATAATGCAACCTTGTCAGTTTTAGGATTTATGAAGTTACACTTAGGTGTTTTTTTCTTTTGTCCTTTTTACTTTCATGGTCTTGCGTCCAAACTATATTTTTTTCATAACACATCCAAAAATGAGTCTTGTTTACATATAAATCTATTTAAAGAGGCATTATGCCATCTATTTGACATCACATTTGACTTATTTTTTTAATCAAACCTTTATATGTGTGTCACTTGTTTGAAAGTGGCATCATTACGTCACCCATTTAAATCCAAGTTATGTGCCTTAAAATTCTTAAAAAATCCATTTGCCATACCTTTAGAACATGATAATGTTGTTACATTGCTTGAATTATTTCAAAGACTTATTTCCTTATGTCCAAATTACCAATTCAAAACATGTGTGCCTTTTGGGTCTATACCTAGTACCATCATGCCATCCATTCCATTTCTATTTTGAGAAGCCTAGTATTATAAATCAAGTTTGAAATTAGTATTGACAAGTTCAGATCTAAAAATTGATTGATTAATGCCTATTCTTTATGTAATTGTTGCTTAAACATTTAACTTTCACTTTTGGGTTATGTAACGTAGCCTAATTTCTTTCTTGATCTAAAGACTATTTTTATTCCTAAATTTAGGGAAATGTTCTATCTTTTATATGCCTAAAGTCCCATGTTTTTTTCTAAATGACCAAGTTTATGTTTAAATCCAAATGCCTAGTTTGTGTCAAAGTGTTTAACATTTGTTAGATTAAATCTCTTACCTTTTAGACCTCATTTTGTTTAAAGTCTATCTTTTGTGGCTTGTTCCCAAAAGACCTAGAAATACCTATTTTGAGCCTAGCTTTTGTGCCTTATTTTATAAAAGACCTAGCAACTTTTGTTTTTTAGAACTATATTAGACTTGTTTAAAACACATTTTACCTAAGTTTAACATTCTAGTTTTTATTCATCCACTTGACCTTTTTATGTAAGACATTTAATGTTAGACATTTGATGTTAGACAGTTTTAAACTGAGTTTTTAGCACTAACAATTTTGGAGATACAAATCCATCTTTTAGACCAATTTTGGACCATTTGTCCTTTGGAAATTATTTTTAAGAGTTTATATAAATCTAACCCTTTTTCATAGAACATGTTTTTATTGATTTTCATATGTCTCATTACATTTGTAGTGGGGCCATGTACAATCTAGGTTATGATAATGTGGTCTCACAAGTGGAATTTATTCAAGACCCATATGGTGATGATATTTTTTGTGAGAAAGATCCTTATCCTCCTTACAATACTTAGTCTAGGGAGCAAAGTCAAGATCTTTTAGCCTAGTATTTGGTTAATATGCCTCCATACTCAAATCAAGACCAAGAGTAAACTATGTAATATCTTGCTAGTATACCATCAATTGTATAACATGTTCAACAAAAACCATATTATATTATTATTCTATTGATGTATGATACTTATTTTTTTATCATCACTTGTTTAAAAATAAGGATGAAGTTTTAGTCAAAGCCATGGAGTTAGGGGCTAATTTTACAACAAACTTTCTTGATGAAAATTTACCTAGTCTAGTTAGAGTGACTCTCAACATGATTTATAACCAAACCTTTGAACATGACTCTAATAAAAATCCTCAAGCACTCATGCCAATGTGTTATCAAATCCCTAATATGCTTGTCACAAGAAAGGGACTCATGGAGGACCACTTTCTACAAATGTAAATGCATATCAAAATTATTTGAATCCATAACATAACTTAAATAGCATGGCCATGTAAAATACTCCTCTCATCGAGTTAGATCATTTAATGAGCATATTAATTGGATTGACAGGTTATGATAATCTAGGTATAAACCCCTTTACACAAAACACTTTAGTCAATGACATGTTTAATGTCACATCTATTGAATAAGTGACTACTAATTTTATGCAAATAAATGTGCCAAACATGGTGGATAACATGTAAGTGTTTTCCAATCCAATCCAAAGTATTTTAACTACACCAACAACTAATCCTAAAGAGGTGCATTTAGTTAATACAACAAGTGGTTCACAATAGAAGGGGGTAGGAACTCCTACATACCAACCACATCAAGCTACCTCTAATCCTTAAACAATTGCTTTGTTAAGCATGCAACCACAATGACTAAGTAATCAAATGTTGAATAGTGATTTGACTCAACAAAATGTGACAAATTCTACTCCACTTTAATAGATGATGACTAGAATTCCATAACAACATGCATAGTCTAATTTACCACCACAATAGAGGCAAAAAAATTTACCACCTCAACAAAGGAAAAAAATTTCTACCTCATTAGGTAGTGACAAGTATACCTCAATAGTTACAGGCTAACATACCTTTACAATCATAAATTTTATCTAATCAATAACTTATGTCCATTGGTCAAAGATAAATGTTGATCACCCTACAAGAATCTAGTTCACAACTAGTATTCATGCAACAAGGAGGAATCATTATCCCATAAGTACCAATTAGGCAATAATTTCCTTTTATTCAACACATGACATAAATCTAATGATAGGGCCTTGGTCCAAAATAATTTCCCCTTATTCATATAGGTTTGACTATTCTATAATAAGTCCCTAATCAACCTTAGTAGGCACAATACTTTACTCAAAGCCACATCATTCTATCACAACCATAATTCCCTCAAAACTAGGCCTATATACCAAATCTAAACCAAAATATTGCACCATAATGCATGTAACTTCAACAACCACATCCTAATTTGTGGATGTATATTCTTGGTCAGTTCACTAACCAAACCAACATTCCACAACAAACCATTCCTCCATTTTACCTCAGTCTAGGTAACCCACCTTTTATCACCTAGCCTCCACCTTAGGCCAATGTTCCATATAGTTTCTTGGCACAAGAACTATAACAAATGAAGGATGAAATTTCTAAAATTCAAGCTAGGAAATAGACCAAGAAGTTCAAGTTAGATGATGTGTGTTCATACCCATTCAACATGGAGTATATGTAGATACCATTTCCTATAGGGTATGAACCACCAAAATTTGATAAATACAAGGGTAAAGGAGACCTTAAGGCCCATTTAAAATAATTATTTTTTTCTTTCCATCTAGTGTTTTACATCGACATATACCTCTTATTATTTCCTCAAAGTCTAGTAGGATAGGCTTTATAATGGTTCCTAAAATTACCAAAGAATTTTGTATCTAATTTTGATGACCTCTCAAACAAATTTGTGTAACATTTATCCTATAATATTGAACATGAGATTTCATTGGTAGATTTGACTCAGGCCAAGCATAAATTTGGTGAAATATTTTCAATCTATATATAGATATGGATAGTACTTGCTAGTCACTTCAGCCATATCTTACCAAACAAACAATTGGTTGATGTGTTTACTAAAAATTTGCACAGTGAGATATCCTATTATCTAGATCTTTAGTGTGCACATACCTTTAAGGAGATCATTGATAAAGTTTTTTTAATTTAAAATTCCCTTATTAACAAAGGGATTATCAATTTAACCTCTTTAAACCAAAACTAAGGAACATGCCAAAACCAAAACTAAAACCAAGTCCTAGTGTAAGCGTTGGCACTAGCCCAAGCCAATAACTATGAAAAATACAAGAAATTCAACTATAACAAGATTTTTTTTTGGAAATGGAGTAACTAAATTTCATCATGTCCAAATGGTGTAAACAATGTTTACTTAACCAATGCCGCATACACAACTTACTCCTCATCAGAAACCCATTTAATAAGTGCAAACTTTGCAGTAACCTAGACCATCTCAACAAATTTAGAAACCATTGCCTTTGAAAACCTCTCCTCCAAGAAGAAATTATCCCACTCATTAAGTCTTTAGTGATCTTGGAGAGCCTATTGAAGCCATGTTTTGCAAGCTATATGTAGCTAACATTATTAGTTGGCCAATTCTAAAGCATTATCCTAAGGGTATTCTATATCTAGACTCATACAATGAGAATGAGTTCTATGAATACTATCATGTTCATGGATATAATCTATGTCATTTTGTGAATATCAAGCACCTCATTTAAAATATGTTATAAAATATAGAGATTACATTAATAAAACATCTATATCCAATCAAAACCTAGGTATCTATCAAAAATCCTTTCCACAACATAATAATAACAACCAACAATAGTAATAATAAAGGCTAGAATATAAATAATAATAAAAATATTAAAATCTATGTTAATAATAGTAATAACAATAAAAACATCAATAAAATGGAAGGAACCAAGGTTAGAATGATTCCAAAACCCAATAGACTTACCACACAATTGCCTATGACTATACCAAGTTTATAGGTCATATTGCAAGAGGTTGCAATTTTAGCATCACCATTAATCCAAGACTAAGTGCTAATAGAATAGGACCATTGCTAATAGTTCCAATCAATCCATCTATGTTAGTAATCCTTCCTTAACCTATGACTACAAACAAGTGCAATGGCAACTAGGGATTACTATTTTGGGACCTTATACTGATAACTCATCATTACCCTGTGACTACAAACAAGTGCACTGGTAATCAAAACTTATCTTATCTAGCCCCTCTTTTTCATCATTTTATAGTAACAATGGTCCTATATCTAATCTCAATTATGAAATCACAAATCAATGGTCAAATATTACCATTCTCAACCCATAACCACCTGCCAATGAACCCATCCAACCCACTACCCTAGCTAGGAACAAGTCATATACCATTATTAAGGAAAAGACATTTGATATTATGGATTAAATTTAGAAGACACTAATATAAATATCCATTCTATATTTTTTTCGTATGTCTACCATCCACAAAAACATCCTAACAAATTTCCTTGGCCAATCTCAAGTTCCCAATGACATAAGCCTAGACAACTTCCAAGCTTTGGTTACACATTTATCCCTAGGCCAATAGTTGACCTTTGACCAAAGAGATATACCATTCATTGGCCCTCTCCATAACAATCCATTGTACATTGAAGTTATCATTTCATATAACAAAGTCAAACATATCCTCAGAGACATGGATTGGGTATGAATATTATGTCTTTGAAGCTCATCAAGCATCTTAGATATATGAAAACTGATCTATAGCTAGAAATGATCACTATCAAGACCTATGATAATAAATAATGGGAATCACAAGGCACTATAATCTTACTATTTATAATTGGGACCTTGACCCATAATACACTCTACCATGTGTTAGACCTAGACCTATCATATAATTTGCTTTTGAGTAGACCTTAGATACATGAAATTAGGGCAATCCCTTTGGCATTGCACCAGTACCTCAAGTTCTCTCATTCAGGCATGGAGGTCACTTTCAATGGAGATTTACAAAATTATGAGCATTGCAAACATTTGGAGGCTAAGCATGAAATTCAAAATTACCACTTTAGATTAGATCTAGTTCTCAAAAAGGACAAAGGTAAAGAAATACTTGTTAAATTACTATAATCTAATTGTATAGACTAGATAGCCTTGATTCATACTCACGTATGCCACCTCATAAATTATCTAATCATTTTACCATCTTAACCAATGGCTCAAGAGAGTATTTGACTCACTACACATTTTGCATAGCCAAACTTCCCCAAAATCCCAAGTCCTATGGAAGACCTAGAGTCAAACTACCTTGCCTAGAATAGAAATGAAATGGGAAAGGAAAGCTCTATGGTCCATCTCTTGTCATTTTCACACCATCCACTAGCTAAGAAGAAGACCCACATGCAAATTATGAATCCTAGTTATACACTGAAAAACTAGCCAATTGCTATAAAAATGCCAAATAACCCATTCCTAACAGAATCATGGAGAATCAAGCATTTAAAGGAAGAGGCCTTGGGCCAAATCAATAGGGTACTCTTGAGCCAATTTATATAACTTAGTACAAAGGAACTTATGGTCTTAGATTTAAACTACCTAGGGGTGACCCCATGTATATTATTCGTGTTCCAATGCTAATGATTAGTGATGATGATGTTGACAGTGAAGCGAAGTCTGATCATAACATTTATGAAGACCTTACCAATACCAATTTGTTTGACACCCATGCCATTTGTACCCTTACCCCAATTCTTTGAAGTAATCTACTTCCTCTATATTACCTTTAACTTATAGCTTGGGACTCCTAAGAATACATAGTGCCTATGGACTAGTTTTAGAATGATGAGGCCTTTTGCAAATTTCTAGGCCTAGGAGATAATGTTCCATTGGGAGACCACAAATAAGGGTTATATATCAAACTAGATCACGTAGCCTAATTTTTAGAATGGGTGAACACCCTTAGCCATAAATAAATAAATAAAACATTAAGGTCTAAAAGTGAAAACCTCTTTGAGCTACTTTTAGACTAGGGTAAAAGTAAAGATAAAGGTGAGTCTTTTGGTGAAAACCTATTTTAGGCACCATTATATAGGGGTGTTCACCCTTCCTTAAACATAGCTTAGGAGACCACCAATGATGAACTTACATTTGGGTTCAAGTTTAGTTCTGAAGAATAACATGCCTTTGATTATATTATCCAAGAATTTATAACATTACTTGTAGCATGGCCATCCCTAACATTAGGATATTTTGATTCATCTTATTAATGAGAACTTGAAGAACTAGTCCAAATAGAAGAATTTGTAGTTGCAGGCCAATTCAAATCATTGCCAGCCATTTTAGAAGATAGCTTGACTCTCCTAGTATAAGATACTATGGAAGTCAACATCAAGACTCCAGACAACCTAAAATGGATCAAATTATGAGCATCCCTCACTAAGAAGGAATGTGAAATCTTTACAGCCCTTTTAAGTGAATTTATTGACATATTTACCTAGGCCTATTCAATCATGCCAGGTTTGGACCCAACTTTGGTTATACACCACCTTATTATACATCTTAATACCAAACCTATGAATTAGGAATTGTACAAGATGTATACTCACATTGTTGTATTAGTAAATAAAGAGTTGTAAAAACTCTTTATAAATGAGATATATTCAACTGATTGACTACTCAATGTAGATATTGAATGTTGTGCTAGTCAATAAAAACCCAAAAGGAATTAGAATCTACACCAATTTTAACACCTTCCCTAAGGACATCTTTCCTTCACCAAACATTGACATAATATTTGAATCCATAGTGGGGTACAAAATGCTTTCACTTATAGATTGATTTCTAGGATAAAGCCAGATCTGAATTATACTAAAAGACCAACATAAGATATTTTTCACCACTCCATGGGGAATTTTTTATTATTAGGTTATGTCATTTGGTCTCAAGAATATTGGGACCATATACCAAAGATACATGACCATTATATTTCATGATATGATGCATGACATTGTTGAAGACTATGACAATGAGATATTGGGTAGATCAAAGACTTGTGTTAATCATCCAACCACACTACATCGAATATTTGAGAGGATTCATGAATACATGGTTATACTCAATCCTAATAAGTGTGGTTTTGGTGTTACTTTTATAAAATTTTTGGGATTTATCATCTCTCTAAGGGGCCTTTGAATTCGATCCATCCAAAGTACAATCCATTACAAATATGCCAACACCTTCTAATTTGAAGTAGTTTTATAGTTTTCAAGGTAAGATATAGTCTAATAGACACTTCATTTATTAGTTGGATAAAAAATGCCATATATTTACACACTTACTAAAGAAAGGTATCACATTTCATTCAAAAATCCTTTCAACACCTGAAGGAATATCTTGCCAATCCACCTATTTTGTTACCATCAATGCTAGGAAAGCCATTCCTTATATATCTATCTACCATCAAGAAATCCTTGGGGGCACTTCTAGCTCAACATGATGATAATGAAAAGGAAAATATTGTGTACTAGCTAAGCCATACATTGGTTGAATATGAACACAACTATATGCCTATTGAAAAAGCTTGTTTAGATATGTTATTTGTAGCATAAAAACTATGACATTACATGATTAACAATAAAACCATGGTTATTTCCAAATTAGATGCACTCAAGTATATACTATCTAAAATAACTTTATAAGGATGCATGGCTAAATATATCATGATTTTGAGTTAGTTTTAGATTGAGTGTGTCAACCAAAAATATATAAAGGGACAAGTGCTTGAAGATCAACTTGTTAAAGATCCCCTTATAGATACTAAACCTCTCACTTTTCAACTCTCAAATAAATCCATTATGACCATCATTGAAACACCTCCTAAGGAGTAACACTAGAATCTATATTTTGATGGATCATTCTCATCACATGGATTAGGGGAATGCCTATTGTTTATTACACCATAGGGGGATATTATCCTTGAGTCATTCTATATCAGTTTTCCTTGTACTAAAAACATGACTGAATATGAATCAATCATTTTAGATCTTCACCAAGTAGTATAAAGGAATATTTAACATCCAAAGGTTTATGGTGATTCTCAATTAATCATCAATTAGGTTACAAACCACTTTCATACCAAAGATGATAAGTTGGTGCTATACAAGGCCATGATTGATGTTCTCAAATAGAAGATTGTTGATATATAGTTTAAACACATACCAAGGACCAATAATAGGATAAAATATGTTATGGCCACCATTGACTCTTTGATTCACCACACTGATAAGGCAAAACAATATCAATTCCTTATTGAAAATATTCTAGCACTTACTCATGAACCTTTAACTATCATAATGATCTATGATATTGTTGGTCCCAACTCTATACGGTATTCAAACTTCTTTAACTACCTTCATGACCATATCATGCCACCATACTATAATGCAAACAACAAAAGACCTTTACCCATAAATCCTCATGTTATACCTTACTTGGCCCAACCCTTTATCACCGTAGCTTTTATGGGACTCTACTTCATTGTTTAAATTTGGTAGAAGAAACATTATCATTATGGGAAGTTCATGAAGGAGTATATGGAAACCACACCAGTGGGACCATCCTAGCCAAAAAAATCCTATTTACCAAGTATTATTGGCCAAATATGGATGTAGATGTAGCTATGTATTTCAAAATGTGCAATAAATATCAAAGGCATGCCATTCTAATTCATGCCCTGGCTAAAACACTAAAACCAATGCATACTCCATGGCTATTTACTATTGATTTAATAATTTTAAGAATATTAATGTATTATTCCTAATTTATTTAAAGGGATTAAGTAGTAAAATTAGTAAATAAATAGATAATAATTAAGATATTGAATTGTGTAAATTAATTGCAATTCAAACTTTTCTAAAAATACTAATAAGGAGAAGGGAAAAAACTTAGATGAAAACTAATTGATTTAATTAAGACAAAGGTTGGAATTCACTGTGAAAGACTAACAAACTATCAAAAACTAAGATATAAACTTCATTTTGAGATTAGATAAGAGTATCAAAACTAGACAGTAATGGCATCGGTGCTATAGTCTACCTCTACCACTATTGTCCTGAGGATCTAAGATTTTTGGGTTTTGTTCACTATGTCTGTGTGACCATGTCTACAAAGTTTTGGCAGTTGAAAGTCTATATAGCTCACTATAGATAAGATTATTTATTCAAACCCTATCTTCCATTATGCTTTAAATAATTTTGAGTAAGAGGGGGGGTCAGTGTTTGTAAGATGCACTAGACGTGCTTCACACCCCATGTGTGGGCATGATGCCTACATACCAATACTTTGAAGAGGGATCAAGCCATATGTACTTCTCCCACTTGATGTGTTTTGTGAAATTATGTATAT
Organism: Torreya grandis; assembly: GCA_037957365.1. Lineage (NCBI taxonomy): Eukaryota > Viridiplantae > Streptophyta > Pinopsida > Cupressales > Taxaceae > Torreya > Torreya grandis. The sequence continues at coordinate 299,499 of JARHVA010009258.1, forward strand.
TAAGATGTAAAATGATAAAATATATGTGCTTGAGGTGGCTAGGGACTGGTATAAGGATTTGAATGATTTTGTAAGCATATTGATTGGATGTATGCAGAGAATAGGAAAAATTGCTTAAATAGTCTTGCTTGTATTCTTGTTTGCTTAGTGATGTTTGCCAACCTTTTCCAAATGATCTTTGAATGGGATTTTATAAGGATCTATTAGTCATGGGTTAAATGTACTCATGTTAGGCTGACAAGGAAAAGGATGGGAAACCAAAATAAATTGAATATTGGGGCTAAAAATAGACTTAGATAATAGCACCAAAAGTAGACAAGAGTGGCACCAGTGCTAGATTCCTAGTATGGTGTTATTGTCTTGATTAAATGGGACCTAGGATGATTGACTTGTCATGGAAAGAGGAGTCTAGCTCAGTTGGGATTAGTTATGGAGGGCTATAGATGAATATAAATTAGTGAAAATATGCCTATGAGGGTCATGAGAGTAAGTAAGAGCAACCTATGGGTTGGGTGTCATTAGCCATGCTCAAGTTACTAGTTTTTTGAATTTTATATGACTACATTTACCCCCCTTTATTCTAGTGATGTAGCAATGTGAAATACTAGAATAAAGGAAAAATAGAAAGTGTACCTAAACTTACCTATAAGGGTGAAGCTCATGAAACTATATGATGATGGGTGTGCACAGAGAGCATGTTATGAAGTGTAAATATATATGAGAAAAAAAAGAGTATATCAGTTCTTACTAGATATACTATATCTAAAATAAGAACATTAAAAATTTGGGTAAGAGAGAGAGGAAGAGAAAGGAATGAATATACCTCACCAGATACATGGACCAATACAAAACCTATTGTGATGTTGAGTGATGCTAGATTATGTTGAGTAATACTAAATGGTGTTATACTATGAGTAATATCATGAACAGAGTTGAGTGCTCAATTCCCTAAAAGTGGCTCAATAATGCAAAGGTTAGCCCTTTGGCTCCATCATCTCCCACTAAGTGAATCTAGGTGGTCATGTGTGTGTTAATCGATGTTTGGATCATGTTTTTAATCCCTCTAAATAGGTGGCTCAAGAATACAAAGGCTAGCTAGTCCTTTGAATCCATTATTACCCCATGAACTAAAGTTATGAACTGATACTAATATAAAATATGTGTTGTATGAGATGGATCTTGAAGCCCATGAATGTATTATGATCTAGCAATGTTGGCATAAATAGCCAAATGTATGATAGCAACTAGGCCACTCTTGGCCAGTCTAAAATATGGAGATTATGCTTATATGAAAGCCACTCTAAATTGGTGCACTTAAGCTTGTATGAAATCCACTCAGGAACTTGAGAACTTAGGAATGTAGAAGTTAGGCTTGTATGAAATCCATTACAAAATGATGTCAACCATTTTTAGATGGAATAAGACATGCAACTATTGAGAATGCTTGGGTAATACTGAACATAGAAAGAAAAGATAACAAATGGGCCATGCACATTGCCCTCAATCATTAGTATCAGAAACATGGATTCTAATCTAGAAGTTATATCAAATGCCATATCTAAAACTGGAAGTGAGAGCCATCATGTCATGTATAATTCCCCTTATATCTAGATTATTTGAGTGAAAGTGTACTAAAAACTATTGATTATGAACTAGTCTAGCTGTACAAAACTTAGCTAAACCTACTTTTCTACCTGCTTCTAGAAAGTCTATTTCTTTTGCTATTTGGATAAGAATGCTGAAAGTGGACACTCATGACACCGACACTATTGTCCAAGTTGGGCATTATTATCTAAGGATAAATCTGGTAACTATTTTGGATTCTTCACTATCGTTTTGGTTTATTCTAACTATTTTGATGTCTGTTATTTTGGGTATTCTAAAAACTATTATTTTTACCATTAAGAGATTTGATATATGTGATAAAACCTTTATTTGTTGCCCCCTCTTCTAAGGGTAGGAATGAAGACCCTGCAATGACTACCCTTAGAAAAAATAACCCTACAAGTGTATTATGATGTAAAGATACATGATATAACAATGATAATCAACTATATATCTCAAGATATAACATGATTTATATTGAGATATTATTAGATCAATAGGGGTATGCCTAGATGGATATAACAATGTAATAACATATGCAATGTACTAAATTAGAAATTTAATTATGGTTAGTTTTTAATTTTTAATTGGAGGGATGGAGGATAATATCCATCATGACATCTAATAAATTAAGATAATGCATCATGTGGATCATGGCATTTCAAATAATGATAATCAAACAAGCAACACACATACAAAACAAGAAGCAAGATGCTTACAAGGTTGGCCAAGGGGCCATACAAATAAGGGACATGGGCACATGTCACTCAAACTAGAAATCAAGCATATAATGCATGTTTAAATGCCACATACACATACAATTAAAATAAGCAAAATTGGCATGGAAGCCACAATCACATAGAGGAGTACAGGCAAAGGAGATTGAAAATATCCTAGGGCACATACAGGAGACAAATAGGAACTGAGAAATGAAAATAATCTAGATATGTAAAAAAATAAAGGAAAGCATGTAATAACTAGGAATACAATCACATCTAACTAATCAAAGCAAGAGAGAAAGTATGCAAGACATGTTAGTAAAAGACTAGGTATATGTGAATAAATACACAAGTTTTATATACTAGTAAGTATCTATAGAATAATCTATGTAGGCTAGTATGTAATGCACATCAACATGATAACTAGAGTGTGTGGTGTAGGAATGACATAACCTAAATGGTGTAGTCATGTAGAAGATACCCCCAGTGGGTATGTATATCAATGTGTGTCTCGATGTAGAAGTAAGATGCCCCCTCAATGGGTAGAGTGAAGCAATCAAAGAGCTAGATGTCACTGCACACACTCAAAAGAAGATCAAGTGAAGCATGGTAATGTAAATAAATCAATAAACAATAATCATATAAAATCAAATGTAAGTCTAGCATAGTAGTAGCATTGTACAATCAAGCAAAATAAACTATATACAGGTAAGTGGGGAAAGGATGATACTAACTGATGAGTCTCACAGGAGACTCCCTATCATGGTGTCATGTATCAAGGAGGGGAATCATGCATAATCATGAAGCATGATGGAAACACTAATAATATGGATCTAATATATATATAAATATATATATATATATATATATATATATATATATATATATATATATATATATATATATATATATATATGTTATAAATAATTAGAAATATCTAAAGTAAAAACCCACTATGGGGTCCCCCTATAACTTTGAGAAGTGGATGCAATTATAGGGCTCTTAGGGACCCATTTGGTAGTAAGATAAGTTCTTTAAACATGTGTTCTATGAGTAGATGCATAAGATCTCAATGATACTACCCTGGGTGTGAACACTATAGCAAGAATTTGTCTAGAATCCTAAAGTTGTGGAGGTGTATAAACTCTCTATGATGGAAATGAATGCCTCAACTATATATGAATCATAACTAGTGGAGGAACTATAATTAGTGGTAAAATTGAATCTGGTGGAAATTTTGAAACTGGTAACTGCAAAGTAGAAGATGACTCTAAAGTGGGGAGTGGTAACTCATATGAAACTCTACTAACTATAATAACCTAATTAGTGTGAATAAATTTTATGTATCTATGAACTATATAAGGTATTACTCAAGGTTTCTGAATCCATGGTCAACCAAGTGACATATCGAAAACTCCTACACTAGGAATAATAGTGAATGGTGTGGCCATATGTGTTAGACCCACCTATAAAGAAAGTATAATCTCACCCAGTAAACTCTATATATTCCCACTAAATCTACTGATAATTATGTCTGTCAGTGTAATGTCCTACTTTGAATATCCCAAATTTTGTAATAATGTCATAGTGCACATGTTCACACTAGATCCATTGTCTATGAGAACACTATGACTATGATGATTATGAATGTAAGCTATGATGAAGAGTACATGATAATCCTATCATCCTTGATGATCTCCTACTCTGAAAAGGAGATGGAAGGTCTAGCTATAACTCTAGAATTGTATACACCAATCATGTTTCTCAAAGGATGTAACTCAATTGAAGGTTCCCTATATGTATTTTTTTTGGGGGGGGATGTGCATGATGAAACCCTGATGTATTCTCTATCTCCTATTTGGAATGTTATGGAAAATGATCTAAAAATATTTTCAATGTTTTATCTTGTGTTTGCTTTTTTTGAGGAGGCTCAACTAAAGTGCCAAGATCAATATGATTTACATCTATCAAATCCTCTATCTTGTGTCTCAAACTAATGCATCTATTTTTTATATGACCTAGTGCCTTGTGAAACTCACAAAATGCATGCTAATCATATCCCCACGAAAGAGGCTTTGTTAGGTCAACTTCCTGAATAGGAAGAAGAGATATGATGTTACATTCCAATAGCTACTATAAAACTTTGGTTGGAGAAATTGGTAGATTGATGAAGGATCACTGAGGAGGTATTAATAAAACCACTTGCTGAGGGGGCTCTAGAGCTGCATTAATTTTAGGTTGATTATGAATCTTGTTATCATTGACATTTAATTTGTATGGGGCTTTGCTATTACTTTTGTTCGTTATGTCTAAGAACTTGTGTACTTGAGTTTGCCCATTAAAATTAGCTTGACTTCTCTTTCCTTAAGCATCTGACACAATTTAGTGAAGGAAGAGAATCTTTTGAACATAATTGATTCATAAAAAGCTAGTAGAAGACTCTATTTGAATATATCTTATAACTCTTGATCATCCATGGGGTTAGTCATCTTATCAAAAATAGTATTATATCAAAGAACATAATCTGTGAGATGCTCATTTGACCTTTGTTTCTATTTTGCAACTTGGGCATATGAAACCTTATCACAAATGTTAATGATGAAATGAGCTATGAACATGTTGGCTAAAGGATTGAATGCATTGATCGACTAATTCAATAGACTATAGAACTATCATAAAGCATCATCCTTTAGGCTCCATGGAAATAATTTGGTAAGTAGATAGTCATTTGGTACATAGTCAAAGCATATCACATGAAAATCTCTCAAATGTGTCTCTGGATCACCCTTTCCATCATATAGAGTAAGCTTGGGTTGAACAAAACCTTGTGGCAAAGGTGTAGAAGTAATGTGACATGCCAATGGTGTATGCAATAGAGTAAAAGAATCCAAAGCCTTTGTAGGTCTAGAGGCACCTTGATCAAGATTTAGCACCTTGGATTGAAGATATTTTATATCTTGCACAAGGGCTGCCACATCAGGAGATAAAGAAGTACTAGTTGTAGTTAGTGGCATAGAGACAAGTAGGGTTTCTATAGGGGGTTGTTGATACATAGTTGCCCCCATGGTGTCATTTGTAATTGGTTGCTCTATGGTTTTGGAAGATTGACCATTGTTTACTCTTTGTTGATCATTTTGTAGTATTTTAAGTATGTCATCTTGCATGTCAAGGTGTTTAGTTAAGAGTTCTTGAAGTTCCCTTTTATTAGTTTCATCAAAACTAGTATATTGGGCCATTGGTAAAGTAGGAAAATAAGTTAAAAATTGATTAATTTTTTTGTAAAAAATTGTAATAGGCCAAGTGTGATATAAATAAAATACTAAATATAGGAAATGTAAAGTCCTAAAAATAGTTAATTAAAAAATTCATAAAAAAGATACGAAGCTCACAAACATGTAAGGTGATACCTCAATAAGAAAATATGAACTAGTACATGCAACTGGGGTTTGAAAGATGATTATTTGAGAAATTTATTATTAAATTTTCAAATTGAAAGTGAATTTATGATTTAGATATGCAAGTAAAAAAACATAAATTTATTAGAAAAAAATAGTGATTTAATAGGACCTAGTAGATGCAACTAGGGTTTGGAAAAAAATAAATATTTTGAAAAATTACTATGAAAATTTGAATTTTGAATGGATTTTTTTAATTTAAATATGCTGGTAAAAATTTAGAAAATTATTGGAAAATTATTGGAAAAATATTGGGACCTAGTATGGGCAACTAGGGTTGGAAAGAAAATTATTTTAAAAATTACTACAAAATTTTAAAATTTAATTCTAATTTATAATATTATTATGCAAGCAAAAAATCAAAAAAATATATGATAAATTAGTAGGAAAATTATCCTAAATTTTCTAGGGTTTTTATGCGTAAACAAAATAAGTCAGGTTTACCAAATGATTTAATAATTTTGGGAATATTAGTGTATTATTCTTAATTTAGTTAAAGGGTCTAATTAGTAAAATTAGTAAATAAATAGACAATAATTACACTAATAAATTGTGTAAATTAATTACAATTCAAAATTTTCTAAAAATAGTAATAAGGAGAAGAAAATAAAACTTAGATAAAAACTGATTGATTCGACTGAAATAGAGGTTGAAATTCACTGTGCAAGACTAAGACACTATCATAAAATAAGATCTAAACTTTGTTTTATGATTTGATAGAAGCATCAAAATTGGACAATAGTGGTACTGGTGCTATAGTCCACCTCTACCACTATTATCTTGAGGATCTAATCTTTCTAAGTTTTGTTCACTATGTCTATGTGACCCTGTCTACAAAGTTTCAAAAATTGGAAGTTTGTATAGCTCTTTATAGAGTAGACTATTTATTTAAACCCTATACTCCATTATGCTTTGACCAATTTTGAGTAATAGGGGGGTTAATATGTGTAATATGAATTATAAATGCTTCACACCCTGTGTGTGGGTACACTACCTACATACCAATACTTTGAAGAGGGATCAAGCCATATGTAGTTCTCCCACTTGATGTGCTTTATGCAATTGTGTATAGGAAGATGTAGAATGCTAAACTGGATATGCTTGAGGTGGTTAGGGACTGTTGTAAGGATTTTAATGAGCTTTTAAGTGTATTAACTAGCTGTATATAGAGAATAAGGAAGATTGCTTGAATAGTCTTGCTTGTATTCTTGCTTGCTTAGTGATGTTTACCAACCTTTTTTAAATGATTTTTGAATGGGATTTTATAGGGATCTATTATTCATGAGTTAAATTTACTCATGTTAGGTTGAAAATGAAAATTATGGGGAATCAAAAGAAACTGATTGGAGGGGATAGAAATGGATTTAGACAACAACACCAAAAGTGGACAAGAGTGGCATTGAAATTATATTCCTAGTATGGAACTATTGTCTTGAGTATAAGGGACTTAGGGGGATTTAATTGCCATGAAAAAAGGAGTCTAGCTCAACTAAGATCAGGTCTGGAAGGTTATGGATGACTAGAAATTAGTGAAAATATTCCTATGAGGGTCATGAGAGCAAACAAGAGGGACATATGGGTTGGGTGTCATAGCCATGCTAAAATTACCATTTTTTTGCATTTTATATGACTACAACTACATGGGGCCTTGATCTCATTGGTAATATTAACCCCACCTCATTTGATGGCCATAAACACATCTTTAGTGCTAGTGAATATTTATCTAAGTGGTTTGAATATATACCCCTCACTTACATGAATGGAAAACAAATTTCCAAGTTCATCTTAAACCATCTCATATGACACTATGGTATCCCATCTAACATTATATCTAATAATGGTGGATTGTTTAAGAATAAAGATGTCAAAATGTTATGTGATGAGTATAATAACACTCAACATTTTTATACTACATATTACCCTCAATGTAATGGCCAACTAGAGGCATCTAATAAAACCCAATATCCTTAAAAATATTATCAATGATGTTATCTGTAATTGACTCCTCCAAATTTTTGTGCCCTTTAGGCATACCACACTAATTACCATACCCTAACAAGAACCACTCCATATTCCGTAGTTTATGGAACTGACTCCATTCTTCCCATTAAGGTTGATTTACCTTCTTTATGCATCTCATTGAAACATGTCTTGGATGATGAAGATTACCAAATAGCTTACTTGTAATAGCTATAATTACTTGATGAGAAATGCATGGACACTATCAACATCTTTCAAGCATATTAGAATAGATTCTGTGGTCACTATAACCAATGGGTCAAACATAAATAATTCAAACTTAATGATCTTTTTCTCAAAAAAAAAAAAAGAATACCATGACAAAGAAGAAGAAAAAGGGAAAGTTCAAACCCAATTGGATAGGCCCCTATATCATTCTTGCAAATTATAGATTTGGAGCATATAGGCTTGATACACCTGATGGAGATGAAATTTATAAGTCGATGAACATCAGACACCTCAAGATTTAATTCTCTTAAGAGACTTGAAGTATTATTTATGAGGCACATTTACATTATACTATAATATCATCATCTTTCTTTGTACCATACCCTATACCATTATACCATACCTTCTCTTTTAACCATAATTGTTTTTAGCCTCCCTACCTAGCCCTTTTGGCCTTGGTTTCATTCCATTAGTTTTTAAGGCACATTTGAAAAGAGGATTTAGATCAAGTTTCAGTAGTTGATTCAATATTCTAGACCGAGGTAGTATTTTGGACTAGTATGATAGTGGTTTGGTAGTTACATCTTTCATTTCTTGTTTTGTTTTATTCAGAGTTTCCCTGATTATAACTAAATTTAGGTAAATCACTATCCCACTTCATGTTACTAATTATAACCACCTTTGAGAAAATTATTATCATTGACCTATGTCATTGAGTCATAATTATAAATTCCTATGGGAAAATTAGAAACAACACCTTTATCATGCCTTGAATTCCCACCTTGTCATTCCTATGCCATATTATGCCCTTTGCCTAATTTGAGAACTTGTTTCTACCTAGTCAGATCCCTTTGTTGTAAGGCATAACTATAGTGACTTGAGGTCCCAATGGGACTATGTAGGCAATGCTTGATTCACATTGAGGTTATCTCAGTCACCCCTTTTCCATGCTCTCACCATTTTTGTGAGATGGGTTATTTAATATCTAGTAATTCTCAAATCAAGTTGAGATGCTTTAAAAATTCTAAAAATATTTGAAAATAATCTAGAGAATCCTAAAAATCATTTATTTTTGACCATTTATTTTCCTTTAGGATTATGGAAACGTTATATATTTCACAAGAAACCACTTATCATTTAGTTTCCCCATCCTCGTTAGCTTAATATCTTACACTCTTATCATTTTGAAAGTAATAATTTCAATTCTCTCACCATTTTATGAGTTCGTTCCTATTATTCCTCTACACCACAACCATGTTTTTCTTAAAATAATTATTTTCTTTTATCCCATATCTTGGGAGAACTATATTTAGCCTAAAGTTTATGTTTGACCTTACATCCATGGAAATATGTAGGTAGCATCCACTTACCTAGTGCATCTAGAATTATCTCAGCTACCCCTTCTTTTTATTCTCTTTCCCCCATTTTATTTTTTTGTTGTCTCTTATAGCCTAGGGGAAATTCCTATCATCTTGCTTGTGTCATTAGTTCCCTATAGCCTAGGGGCAACCTTGTGTCTTTTATTTTTGTCTTCTATTTGTGCTAACATTCCAATTAACCATTATTTGTGTTTGTTTTATTTTTTTCTCATTGTTTTGTTTTGTTTTATCTTTCTTTTATTGGTGTTTTTATTTTCTTGTCTATTTGTTTGTTTACTTTTGTTATTGTGCCTAGACTTAGTAAAATTATGTCTATTGGTTGATTCTTTGTGCCTTATACTTTAGTCCATCCATATTCATATGTCAACATTGTCATCATGGTTTTTATCATTAGTGCATTATTTTTATTGTTTATTTGATTGTATTTATGTATATTTCAGCTAAGTTATCATGGTATTTGATATCATGGTGAATACCATCACATGTTATAATAAAAATCAACTCAATAAATCTTACAATCAATGAGGCCATAGTACTTCTCCTTTTCACCTAGTAAAATTATGATCTATCCTAAATCATTCCCCAAATATAGAGTAATTAAATCATGAAAGAATTTTAATCCTTGCTAATTAGGATGTGCATATCCATACTATTTGATTTCCCTAAAATTCATCTTTCTCCTCTGACAGATTCATTATGTAATCCACCTTTTCTAATTTTCCATATTATCCCAACCATATTACCAATGATTATAATCACCTTTGGGCAAATCATTGTGTTTTGATCCACACTATCGTGATAATGATTATAACTTCCTTTGGGAAAATCATTGTGTGTTAATATATCTAGATGTTAAGTATTATAACCACCTTTGGGCAAATAATTATCATTCTTTTTCCCAATTGGGGCATGTTTTCATTTAGCTAATGATTATAAACACCTTTGGGCAAATCATTATCTCTATTCACACAACTAGGGCATGTTTTTATTATATTAATGATTATAAATACCTATGGGCCAATAATTATTTTCCTCTTAATGATTATAACTAAATTTAGAAAATCATTCTCTTGTTACCCTTCCCTTTGGATAAAGATTATAACCTCATATGGGCAAATCATTACCTTTTTATCAAATTATGTCGATGATTATAACCAACTTTAGGAAAATCATGTTTTTTATCTACCCCATTAGGGAAGCTACTATACCACTGATTATAAATATCAATGGGAAAATCAACCTTTTCCACCCCCTTTTACCTTTTGGTCCCATCATTTCCTTCTTTTGAGGGAACGATCACCAACCTTCTTTATGGATTAATCCCTCAAAGGGGCATCCAGGGTTCATCTAGTACTATTGAAGTATTAGGCATATAGGACATTTTAATTATTTGATACAATGTTATTATTCCTATATATTATAATTACTTCCCAAATAGGGGCAAACTATAGACATCCAATTTTGGCCATAACTAGATTTTGACCGAACTTCAGATGGATTCCTAGCAAACATTGTAAATTAAGCCTAGAAATCAATGAACATCCTAGTTTCATTTTCAAATCATTCATAAATACTCAGAATCATGTTGAGGAATCCATATTTAGGATACTATCCCATAGACAATAATTACCTCTAACAAACTCATCCCTAGCTACCTTGCAACTTAACAACTGTTAATTTGGCCTATGGACCCAATAAGTGGGGCACTTGATCAAATATTAAAAGATTAAAAATTCTAATCAAATTGAATTTACTTATTAAATAAGATTAAATGCGTAGTTTAATTATCTATTTTAATTAATGAATATCTAAAAATAGAAATTCTAAAAATAAAAAAATCAAAATTTTTTTATCACTGCCTTTATGAGTTGTCAAATTCTTCCAAAATATCCTAAAATATCTAATTTGAGATCCATGCCTAGTAATTAAAAATTATAATTACATGACAAATTTTAATTTAACTAGATTTAGTATCAACTCACCTAGGGTTATTTTGAACCCATTCCATATGTAAACTCAACCTTAACTCACCATGAGTGAGAGTTAATTCTTAAGGTTATAAATACAATGACATGCCTATTCATTTATAAGCACTCTTGTTGTAAAATTATTATGCCTAAATGTCTTAAAATATTTTGATAGTGTAGTGTTATAATGCCAATTTGGAGAGAGAGGCTTCATACAAGCAATGTTACCATGATCAAATCATAATCCAAGCAACCAACCCAAGGTCCCAAGGAGAGAAGGAGCAAAGCAATCTTCATTCTGAAAGATTTCTTGATGCACAAACTGATCAAACCTCTGTAAAAATCTATTTAGATCTATAAATAAGGTAAAATAAGGTTTTATTTTATGTTTTAGTTGTGTTTTCATATGTATGATTGTTACCTAAGCTCTCCCTAGTGTCTAGGCTAGAGGTGTTAGGATTTTAGTGTGTTATTTTTATTTGTTTTATTGGACTAACACAAGACTAACCTCTCATATATGTATTCCTTATTCAAAAGGATTATATTTCCTCTTGTCTTACACTATATTACTATAAACATCAATTTTTTAGGAGTATAAAAGTGATTTTATATGTAAATGATGATATAGAAATATTGGGGGTTACTCAGGGAGAGTAAGTACTTGAATTTATGTTATGATTTTTTTAATATATTTATTATTTAAGTTTTTTTGAGTTTTTCAATTTATTTAAAACATATTTGACATTAATTTTTAGTTATTTTTACTTGAGAATATGAATGCTTTGTAAAATATAATGTTATAAATTTACCATCTTTCCAATAGAAAATTTTAAAAGGAACACAAATAATGACTCAATAAATAATTTAAATAAGAATTTAAAAATGTAACTTGTATCACAAAAATAATTATAAAATATGCATAAATTATGTGTAATAGGATGAGGAGGCATATGAAGGCATGGCTGACAAATACACATTAATACTTATCATTTTATTTTACAGACTATTTTTTTTTTTTTTTTAATTTTCAATTTTCATTTTACATATTTGGGAAATACAAATGCAAAGAGGAGAAGACTTTAACCTTTTAAAGTGAAAAATGTCATGTGGTTAAATTTATGTGATGATTTTCTCAAATTTTATAGAAAGGAGGTTGTAGGTGTAAAGAGGATTATAAAGCAAGTTAGTCAAACATTAATCCATAAAAAATAAAACATGCATAAATAAATAACTAACTAAGCCTATCTATTCCTATGAGAATTATAAAGGATAAAAAGAAACAAATGAAAAAAATCAACACCATATTACCTTCCCAAATGGATTCACCATCCCCATGTGGCTCAAAAACATGTTCTCCCTTGATCAAGCATCCTTGTCTTTGTCAACAATGGTGTTAAGCTCCTCCAATGCTTCAAGAACACTCCATAAAACCTAGGCTCTTGATTGTAAGCCACTAAAATAGCCTATCAATGAAGCTTTGTGGAGACAATTTAGCATTATAACTTTGCAATGTTCAAGATTTGAAGATATTTGAGCATAATAACCTTACACCAAAATATCTTAGAAATGATGTTCATGGCCTCTCTATTTATAGATTTTTGAGATTAGTCAGGTCAACCATGACCATCCATCTTGAGATGAAGATATGTGGTTGAGGATAATCCTAATATTTGGAATTAAATCCATAAATATCCTCAAGATAAATAAACATTAAAGAGGCATGGGTGACCCATAATCTTGATATTTTATGCACTTATGGCTTGATGGATGCCACCCCATAGATGATGTCACTAGGTGATGTAGATAATAAGAATCAATTTTCAAAAAGAAATATTCAAAAACTCTCATGGAAAATCAACTTAAGCTCTTGATTTGGATTAATTAGCCTTCAACAAGGTTAATCAACATTTGTGCAATTATTTGAAAATTGGCCCTCAATTAATCAAAATGGTCAAAAAGTCATATTACTGGGTCGTAATTTGACAAGAGAAGAATTATAAGGTGACGTTAGTGCGTTGGAACCATATTCCCATTTAGGATGTTGCCAACAACAAATAACAAAGGTACATGATATGTACCAATGAATTAGAAGAAAAGAGTGATCCAGAGCACTAAATGGCAAAATGGTCATTTCGACTCAAAATGATTTGATCAAAGTTAGCTAGCCCATAAAATTAATTACCCTATTTAGGGATACTTTGACCTAAACTAGCACTTGTAAGTGATAGGTTCGAACCATTTAGGACTTTTTTTTTATATATATTTTGAACTAAAATATGCATTTGAGTGCAATTCGAGTAAGATTGACAATTTCAACACAAATGGTGTTATGAATTGGATGTCTACAGTAGGTGAATTAAAATTTTAGTGAAATGTGAAAATTTGTGAAATTTTTACACTAGATTAATTATATGTTTTGCATTAATTACAATTAAAGTAGGGGTCAAGACTAACCAACCCAAACTCAAGAATCAAGAGTAGCTAAGGAGATATTGGTGACTCATCATTTAGGAAAAATAAGATTTAATATGTTGCTTTAATTTTTTAAATTTTTTATAAGTTATTTTTCATGAGTTAGTAAGGTCTTTTATTAAAAAACTACACCTCAATTTATGACATACATTTTATGCAAGAGAAACAATATAATTGTAGGGCTACCAAAGAAGTGAAAAAAAGTAAAAATAATTTGGATGAGACACATAAGCTTTCAACATGTGGGCCCATAAATGGGGATTTGGGTGAGTAATAAATTTGTTTACTTTTTTATATAATTAACTATGTAAATTATAATTGTAAACAATTGAATATGATTAAATTATGATTAATTTATAGGTGGCTATACACTTTGTCTTATTTCATGGAATTATTATTAAAGAGGACAATGAATAAGATATTTATTATATTGACGATGAGGATGCCTCATTATACACATCTAACATCCTAGAAGATTATATGGAAGAGGAAATTTAACTAGGATTTATGAAAAATTGGTTTTAGTTTTTTAATTTGGGAGGGATATTATATTAATTTGACTCCATCCAACATCATACATTATTTAATTTATATAAATCTGACAACTTATAAGTTTCTTGTTTATTTCATATATATTTTTTGGAAATATTTATATTAATGTTTTTAATAAATTTTAAATCAATAATTTTTTAACGTTCAAATTCAAAATAATTTATAAATATAAACATACACAATAATTATATATAATACAAATACTAAATTATATATATATATATATATATATATATATATAATTTGATAAGTTGAATGTCAGGTTTTATAGGGACCAGAAACCACAAGTTTAAACAAGAAGTATAAACAAGCAAAAAGGAACAAAATAGAACCAGGCCACTCAAGCCAACCTACCACTAAACTTCAACAAACTTTCAGCAAAAAATAGAACCAAATAATAACATGAATAAAAAACTAGGACACCTAATAAATTTATTCTGAGGGCACATTGGAGCCATCTTTTGTCCCAGTAGGTGTTGAATCCTTCTTGTTACCGCCAAAATTTTTTCTTGAAGCCATTGGTATTTCATCTGATTTGGATGCTAGGGTATTTCACCATATTTATTTTCTTCTATGTAGGCCTCTTATCCTTCTTAGGTCTTGTATTATCTTTCTTCTTGATACTTACAGAGGAACTCACTGAGGTGGTAGCTATGATTTACTTGCCTCTTTTATTGGGGGTGTCCTCTAACCTATGCTTTCTTCCTTTTTCCATCTTAGGACTTCCCAAAATCTCCCTTAGCCTATTCAAATCTAATTTTAGGGTATTCTACTATTCCATTAGTGAACCAATTGTTGTCCTATACTCTATAGATTTTTGTGGAAGTTTAACAACTTTTACCTAATTCCTTCAAGGAGGTCCAAAATTTCTTTGACATCACCTTCCCTCCTAAATTCCACTGTCTTCATCTCATAAATTTTGAAGTTAGGGTTTTTAATACCCTATGTGACCTCTAAACTTATGCTAACCTTATTCCCAATTTTCTTCTCTTGGGAGGGAGAGTCAAGGGATTTTATTTTTCCCTTCTTGTCAACTTCTTTAAAGAGAGGAGGGGAGACAGGGTGGGGGGAAGGTGATGAAGAACATATACCAAGAAAACATTTTGACCTTTGTTTCTTAATACACTCCCTTAACCAATGTTTACTAAATCAAGTCTTTATGCAATATTCTAAGCTTCTATTCATTATTAGAAGAACTCAAATAGATTTATAAATTTATGTAGGGTCTCAATACCATCTCTTTCTCTTTTCACAACACTGTCAATGATTTTCAAGACTCATAAACACTTCTCAAAGCATTAATTTCATCCTTATTCATAATTTTGCCCCTCAATATTCTATCTTACTAGCCCTTTCATAGTCATTAATGATAAGTATGGAAAAATTACAATGTTTTAATGCATACCAAATTTCAATTCTTGTTTATCATGACCAAATATTTATGTGTGTTAAATTTGGAACTCCAACTCTTCTCTTAAGAACCTTTTCCTTCTTTAGACATAAAGAACTAAGTCTCTTTTAGGTCTAATGCACACTCACTCTTCCAAATACATAATTGATAGATGAAACACCTATTAAATCCACTATAATTAGTTAGGGCATAACAAGTTTATTAAGAGTACAAATTTTTGGAAAATTTGACTAGTTGGTTTTGAAGATATTCAACAAACCCTAGTTTAAGGTTTTTGTGCTCACTATCTTAGCTAAGACCAATAAAAATTGCATTAATTTTGGTATATAGGGTTTCAAAGACCAAAAATAGTTTATTAAGTTCTATCTTTCCATGGTCCACATCATCCAATCCTTAGATGTTATGAATCTTTTCACTATCTATAGATTTAACCTCAAAACATGTTTCACTATGTCAACATAATGACCTTGTACAGGTCAATTTCTAGGTTAGAAACTCCTATCACATTTAAAATCAATAGAATGGTTCAAGAAACATATAATAGTATCTCATAAATTTTTTAAAATGTTCTTCAACACTTATCACTCATTTTTTGTATCTTGTTCTTTCAAACATTCAGGTCATAGTTTGGAAATAGGGAGCTTATCCAAAATAGGGGACTGAGCCTACATTCTTATATAATGGTTATTTTCTTGTATAAATTTGGATTAAATACACATTATGGAAACATTATACCTTATTTAATCACATATGAAATAATTTATAACTTCTTTCTCATAGCAATAAGATAAATATAGTTGCAAACAATAGTTTGTATAAATCCCAACAGGGCCTGCACATTAAATTTGCTAAAGCAGGGTTCTATAACAATGTATATATATGAATAAAAAATTATTATTTTGACATTAATTATATTTAATTATAGCATAAAATTCATAAAAAACATTCAAGCACATTTTCAATGATTATCAATTATCTTTAAACATACCTCATACATGGAACAAGTTGTAACAAATAAAAACCCTCCTTAACAGGGTTTGTGTTCCCTTTATCTAATAGGAATATGGAAATTCTTATTCTTTATAATTTTAAACACACCCAAAATCAATTCCCATTTTCATTCTTTTAATAATTACAACCCTTGCAATCAATAACATATGTAAATACCATAAAATAGGGTTTGAATATTTTCATTCAATCAAACATTAGGGGTTACAAAAACATTCCTTCCCCTTCTATCTGCATACCAACCTATCTATCTTCTCTATACCTCTATGTTTTAATATAATCCCATACACTAAAACTAAAAATGATTCCCTAGACACCTACAAAGTATTATAACTAAATCTTGGCCCACTTTCCCTACGTGGAGGTTCGTGACATTACACTTTTAAGATTTTACATAATAAGACACACCTGACATTATGACATTAGTCTAATGAGAATTTATAGATCTCTTACATTACTCAAGACCCTTAGACAAAATTATACATATTTCCATCTCCATACATGCACAAAATTCCCTATATAAGACTTTGGAAAATTTAAATTTTCAAATGATGCTTTTGGTGGGAAAAATCAATATTCAAATTTTATGCATCTTCAGACTAAGTAGACATCACCTAAAGACTATCTATGAACTCTAACCATGGTAAATAATCTATAATATAGTTATAATACAAAAATGAATTGACACTTAGGGTCATCATGGGATGCCCATCATACTACCAAGCTAGAAGAATCTTTGCCACTATATGGAATGATACACTTGGTATATGTTGTTGGCTATATGTATTGAAAACCTTTTGAAGTTGTCTTTATCCACTAGACTCTCATAGAGGTGTGCTTCTATTGGGCACCAAATTTAGGCCTCTTCTACTTCACATTCATACCTACACATGAAACAATAGTGTTAAACAAACCATATCTATTACTTTTTCCTCCTTGCCATGCAGGTTTACTCCAATATTCTTCTTCTTCAATCTGATCCACCTTTTTATTTTCCATATCATGCAACACTTATACAAAATTTCACTCTTCTTCCTTCACCAATACTTCTTATATTACCCATTCCTTCTCATGCACAACTTATGCTTATTCTTTACATACCTCATTCTTGTATAGATTCATAACTTACTATTGTACATCAAATTCTTCTTCATGACTGGTCTCTATCCCTTGTGCATCCATGGGATGCATAATATATTTCATTATCTCTTTTCCTTGATTAATTTCATGGGACTATTGTTCATTATCCATCTCTTGGACATCCTTCTATTGTTCATCATTCTCTTTCAAACATTCAATGATACCTTCTTTTTCTGCCTACTGTATACTTAAAATTTTACCACAAATCAATATATTAGAAATAATATTTGAAGCTTTCATGGCTTCTTCATGGGTTGCCTCCTTATTGGGTAATTCATCCTCCATCTTTTTTACTTATTTGGTGTCATACCCAAACCATCTCCTTTCCATCTTATCTATTATGTCAAACTCTATTCTATTTTCCTCTTTATCACATCTGTCTACCATGATTGCATTCTTGTGTTATCTTAATCTTCACTTTATTTTCTCCCTTTACCTTGACCAATCCTAAACCTTCCAGAGTTGTATTCCAACACTACCTCATCATAATGAGTCTTTCTTCCTTTCTTCCCTCTTCACCTTTCAAAGATAATAATACATATACCTCACCATCTTACTTAATGGCATATGTATTTACATTCCCATCATGCATGACATGTATATCATACTTCCATGGCCTCCCTAGAAACACATGACACATGTCTATAGTCATAATATCACATAATACACTATCTCTATATCCACCTATCTGAAACTCAACCCAACTCTGTTCACTTACCAATATATGGTGTCCTCTTTTTCATCTTGTCAATGGAACCTCATATCTTCTTATTATATCATATGATACTGATCTAATCCCTCTTGCATGGTAATACCCCATGCCATTTTGTCTTCTTGTTACATTCTCTTGTGGTCTCTCTTGTACCACCTCTCTATTCTCATTCTCATCCACTCTTGCTTGCATAGGTTCTAACTAACCTTACTTCCCATCATCTCTTTCTACTATTACTCTGAGAGTATCTTCAATGGCCTCCATTCTCATCACTAATGGATCCATCAGTTGGGTCACTATCCTGACCATATCATCTTCTTCCTTGTTATCTCTCTCCTGGAGTATTATACCTAGTTACCTATCTTGTAGTGTACTTCACAACACATTATTAATCCTTTAAAAATTCCACATAATATTTCCCTAAGCTATGATACCAAAATGATGTAGAGAATATACCAATAAAACATCTTGACCTTTGTTTCTTAATCCACTCCCTTAACCAATGCTTACTAAATCAAATCTGTATGCAAGCTTCTAAGGTTCTATTCACTATTAGAAGAACTCAAATAGATTTATAAATTTATATAGGGTCTTATTACCCTCTCTTCCTCTTTCCAAAACATTTTTAAAACTTTTTAAGATGCATAAACACCTCTCAAGCATCAATTTCATCCTCATTCACAATTTTCCCCCTCAATATTCTATCTTACTAGCCGTTTCATAGTCATTAATGATAAGTATAGAAAATCACAATGTTTTAATGTATACAAAAATTTAATTCTTTTTTATCATGAACAAATATTTATGTGTGTTAAATTTGGAACTCCAAATCTTATCTTAATAACCTTTTCCTTCTTTAGACCTAAAGAACTAGGTCTCTTTTAGGTCTAATTCACACTTACTCTTCCAAATCCATACTTCATAGACCGTACACCTATTAAAACCACTATAATTAGTTAAAGAATAGAAATTTTATTAATAATAATTTTTTTTGGAAAATTTGACTGCTTAGTTTTGAAGATATTCAACAAACCCTAGTTTATTATTTTTGTGCTCACTGTCTCAACCAAGACCAATCAAAATTGCATAAATTTTGGTATACATGGTTTCAAAGACCCAAACTAGTTTTTTAAGGTCTATCTTTCCATGGTACACATGATACAGTCCTCATATGTTATGAATATTCTCACTATATATGGATTTCACCTAAAAACATGTTTCACTGTTTCAACATAATGACTGTCTATAGGTTAGTTGCTAGGTTAGAAACTCCTATCACGTTTCAAATCAATATATTGGTTTAAGAAAAATATAATAGTATCTCATACACTTTTGAAAATTTTATTCAACACTTATCACTCATTCCTTGTATCTTGTTCTTTCAAACATCCTGGTCATAGTCTGTAACATGGAGCTTATCTAAAACAAGGGATTAACCCTGTATTCTTCTATCAGGGTTCTTTTCTTATATCAGTTTGGAGAAAATACACATTATGGAAATATTATACCTTATTTAATCATGTATTAAATAATTTCCAACTTCTTTCTCATAGAAATAAGATAAATACAATTGCAAACAATAGTCTATATAAATCCCAATAGGGCCTACACATTAAATTTGCTAAAGCAGGGTTCTATAACACTGCATATATATGAATACCAAATGATTATTTTGACATTCCTTGTATTAAATTATGGCATAAAATTAATTCAAAAACCTTCAAGAACATTTTAAATTATTATCAATTGTCTTTGAACATATCTCATACATGGAACAAGTTGTAACAAATAGAAACCCTCTATAATAGGGTCTATGTTCCCTTTCTCTAAAAAAGACAAGGACATTCTTGTTATTTATCATTTAAAGCACACTCAGAAGAAATTCCCATTTTCATTATTTTAAAAATCATAACCCTTGAAATCAACAACTATGTAAATACCATAAAATAGGGTCTAAATATTTTCATTCAATCAAACATTAGGGGTTACAACAACTTTCCTTCCCCTTCTATCTACATACCAACCTATTTATCTTATCTATACCTATATATTTGAATGGAATCCCATAAACTAAAACTAAAATTGACTCCCTAAACACCTAAAAAGTATTATAATTGAATCTTGGTCCACTTTCCTTACATGGAGGTTGGTTACATTACACTTTCAAGATTTTACATAATAGGACACACCTAACATTATGACATTAGTCTCATGAGAATTTATAGACCTCTTACATTACTTAATACCCTTAGGCTAACTTATACATCTTTATACCTCCATATATGCACAAAATTCCCTATACAAGACTTTGGCAAATTCAAAATTTTAAACGATGCTTTTGGCATGAAAAAGCAATATTTAAATTTTATGCATCTTCAAACTAACTAGACATCACCTAAAGACTATCTATGATCTCTAACCACTATAAATCATCTATAAGATCATTCTAAGACAAAAATGAATTAAAAATTAGGGTCATCATATGATTCCCCTACATCAAAAGGTGAAGATGGCTCTTCCTCCCAGTCTTCAATAGAGTTTTTATGGGCCTCCCCCAAACTTTTCACCTTACTAATTACACCTAGGGTGATCTCAATGTCCCTCAATGATTTACATTTTTGGGTGAGGAGGAAGATTAAACCCTAGTGTATCAAGTTAAAGGTGGATTTTTATTGAAAATTCAAGACAAAGCATTCAAGGGACATGATTAGGTAGTAAGGGAGGCTAATATAGTTTCCATTGAAGTGGTTTAGTATTAGTAAGTGATGGGAAAATATATGAGTAAATTTTACCTCTAAATGTAAATATTTAATTACTAGGAGATAGATGTTTGGCCAAGCTTAGGAAGATTGGTTTTGGGGTACCTCTTCTTATTAGTTTGGAAGTTCAAGTATATTTTAAAATAAATTCTACATCATATCCTATTTTCTCCTCTTGTTCTTGAAGGTTTTGGTGCCCTCATAGAACATAACTATGACTTCCTTGACCATTTCCTTAGTGATGTCAATTCTCATGACCTTGAACATGAATTGCCTCAATGTGAATCATAAATTATGTAATCCTCATTTTTCTAAGCCTCTTTTAGACCTTATGATTTATTTGGACTTTGGCACATGAGATAGGCTCACATCTATCTCTATCACCTCCCATGACTATGCTCTTCTTCTTACTCATGTAGTGAAAAATGTAGAGTGTGGAATGGTGGTTCGATTTGATATAATTTTGTTTTATCCAATTGATATAATTGTGGAGATTTATAGGATGATGTATACTATCTCTAAATTTGAAATGAGTGTCATAAGCATGACACTTAGTGTGGAGTGAGCTTGGCTTAGGTGTGATCTCCATTTATAGAGTGCCTTCAACCCTTGGTTGGATGGGGAAATTTTAAAAATCATGAATAACAATGGGGGAGATACAAGTGGTGTTAGTGGGGCCAATATGCATGATTAAATTAGGGCTAATGATGATAATATTTGTTAGACCATCCACTACGAATTTTCCCTCCCAATAGATGTGGGCAAATGAACATTCCCTTGTGGATCAGATAAACTAATGGCATCATCAATGAGTAGAATAATAGAGTGGGAGGGGTTTGTTTTGCCCTTATTTTGAGTGTTTGTGTGTGTCTATATATATATATATATATATATATATATATATATATATATATATATATATATATATATATATATATATATATATTTTAAACACATTAAAAAAATTTGGTGCAAATACAACCCCAATAAGATGTTAATTATTAGTACAACTACAACACATTTGAAACACAAAACTAATGCAATAATGATGCAATAAATATGTATAATTACATAATTTTTATGTCAAAATTTTATTGCCTAAGTTGACATAATTTTTCATAAGTTTCATGTAAAATTCACTAAATTCATTAATGTTTGATACAATCTTTGAACTAATTTGAGGTGTGAATCACACTAAATGTAGTATTGAGATCTTAGTACACCTCAATAAAATTTGAAAACTCCATAATATCTTATTCCCATTCATTTATAACACATGAATCAAAATATGCACATTAAAAATACATAACATTATCCATTTATTCAAGATTCATTACAAGATGTGGAAAAAGATTCCATTGAAGCTCATTTAAATGCAAAAATTCATAATGCACACAATTCAAGTCAATAAAATAAGATTACTTGACTTACTAAACCTTTAGTATAAATTGAAGGCAATTAATCAAATGTTTCAAGTGATAAACAAAGTGTACTTGATGAAACTGATTAGAAATTGAGAGTCCATAGATTTGAAATCACAAGTCCGTAGATTTGAAACCACGAGTCCATAGATTTGAAATCACAAGTCCATAGAAATCCCACATGAAGAGGGATAATTTTTTTGGTAATATCATGCCCTAGCCACATGGGAGAAACCAGACACTTTACCGAGCCACATAGCTCGTGATCCATCTGCCACATCCCAGAAACATGAGAATAGACATGCCAAGTCAAAGCTCAAAATTTGGTTCTAATAATGGTTTTAAATTAGAGTTTCAATGGTGCCACACTGTATATATATTTGAGATCTTTCTAACACATTTTTTATAATGTAAATCCGAGTTTGGGAGCTTCTATTATGGCCATTTGAAAATTGGTCAAAAAATATCACTTGCGACATTTTGCACGTGTTTCGAGGTGGTTTTGACATTTGGACCTATCAAAGGTTGACACTTGGCAAATGCTAAAGTTTGAAAAAAAAATTGGTTTGATGACATGTCATGTCATCAAAATGCCACGTGGCAGCATGAGATAAGCTCTTTAACCAAGGTGGCGAGACCAAGTAAGGTGGCGAGTCATAAGGGAGTCGAGCTTTTTGGTGAATCAACAGGCCTGCCTGAGTCTTGAGGAGCTGTGTGGCTGAAGCTATGTGACAAGTGGGTGGCTGAAGACTTTTTAAAACCTAGACTTATTCCAAATCCATGCATGTGGGATAAACCCACGGAGGTTTAGGCGCTCAAAGGCTATTTTAAGCCTTGTGTAATCCTCTTCACCCACGCATGTGGGACAAATGGATAAGTCAAGTGCTTAAAAGAAGGATGAAGACTTGAACCACTAACCTCCCATGTAAAAGTGATAAGCTTTGACCACTTATGCCATGGATTTCTAAGTAAATTGAAAGGAGCGAACTTCTATTTAAAGGGAAGCTTCTGGCCGACTGTGTATGGGAGATTATAGACCCACTTATAGTATTTGGTCATTTTAGAGCCCTTAAAGGCCGAATCAGAGCTCGGAGTAAACTACAAAGTTGTTTAGAATTTTGATACACTCTGTGAAGTATATTAATTTTCCCATTTTAGAGAATTGGTGATACCATTTTGGGCTAAAGAAGTTTCTAATTTTGATTTTGGAGAAGCCTCTGCATGTGATTCAGGAAGGTGAATGACATACTGAGTCAGCCAAGGTCTTTCAAAGGTCTGATCACTATTATTGTAGAGAGATATGATATTTTGTTATTTGTAAGTATTATTTTGGCTTGAAAATTTAGCAACAATTAATGGATCAGTTCGATACAAACTTGGGGATGTAGGAATTCTGAACCTCATAAACAATTTTTGTGTTTTGATCTTTGAATTTAGTTTTACATTTCATTTATAGTTAATTTATAGATTATAATTTAGATTTTAATTAGAATGCAAAAATTACTCATTTGATCATTTACGAGAAATTGGATAAAATCAAGAATTTGAAAAATCTGACGGTTTCATTGGAAAATTGATGTGATTTATCAATTCACCTTTATTTTAGTTTTAAAACTCGATTTGGATCAGATTTTAATCAGATTTAATCATTCCAACATCTTATAAGCTGAGAAATTTAGAATCTATACTTTTAAAATTTCACTTAGAGTTTATCAGTGAAGTTTACAGATCAAGTTGGTATCAGAGCAGTTAGAATGTAGGGATTACTTCTAGTTGTGTATTGACAGTTGCTTCTAGAATAGTTGGATTATTGGTTTACAGATTGATTATATTATAGTGTGCAATGTGAAATTAGGTGTTTGTAGGAAACCATGGGTAAGTTGTCACAAATTGAGGTCATCAAAGATGAAAATGCAATCTTGAGATGCCAGAAATTTACACTTGAATTATAAGCGGCAAAGTTAAAATCAGAGCTTGAATCCAAAGATGAGCTCTTGATTAGATTGCAATGTGGTGAGTGTGAAAAGGTAAAGCCTTCAACTTTAGATGCAGAGACTATGACTGAGTGCAGTGTAAGTTTTTCACCACAAAAATCTTCATCTTCTTCTACCATTTTAGATTTAGATTCTAGTAATATTGTTTTTGGTGATTTCGAAAGATACACTAAGGGCATAGGATCTAAATTATTATTTAAAATGGGTTATAATGGAGGAGAACTTGGTAGAGATATCCAAGTTATAACTAACCCAATTCAGGTTGAGCATAGACCTCTTCGTGTAGGTTTGGGTTATACTAGTGTGCAAGTGGATGATGGAGAGGTGTCTTCCATGGCTAAAGGAAGAAGAGCTTCTAATAGTGAAGGTTCTAGGCCACTAGTTCAAAAGTGTAAAGGTAAAAGAGGTATTGAGATTCCACCTCCTGATTCTTACACTAAATCTTCTGATCCAATTGATACTTTTAAGAAGTTTGGATATAATGTACAGAAGATAATGAAATCATTTCCATGCACTTTTTGTGGGATGAATAACCATAGTGCTAAGATTTGTTGGAAATGAAAAGCTTTGTTTAAGCAGGCTACATGTTTGAAAGAC
Source organism: Torreya grandis (assembly GCA_037957365.1). Lineage (NCBI taxonomy): Eukaryota > Viridiplantae > Streptophyta > Pinopsida > Cupressales > Taxaceae > Torreya > Torreya grandis. The sequence continues at coordinate 324,877 of JARHVA010009258.1, forward strand.
CATTCTCATGTTAATTTGGGAATTGGCAAAAGGGGACCCTCACCTAAGAAGGATGTTTATACTCATTATAAAGTGAGTGGACATAGGATTGATAGATGTTTTAAGCTTCATTCATCTTCACATTCAAGTAATGTTAAAACTAAGATGATCTACAAACCTCTCACTAAGGTTAATGAAGCTAGTTCAATCCATAATTTATTTGACAATACAACCTAGGATAAGGTAAAACCTACAAGTGAAAATCCATTTAAGAGGTTAAGTCAACAATATGCAATTGATAATGAATCCACAGAGATAATCAATTTTACTAGGAAGAAAGAAATGGTTAAGTGGATTATCACTACATTCTTTTTGCAAAGCATGGTTAAGAATTCACCTAAGGGAATGAACAAGCTTTGATAGATGTAGATTAGAGTTGGTGGGAATAATTCAAGGCAGGATTACCATATGAAGTTTTTCAATTCTTACTTTTTGATAACTCTAAGTTTTTGAATCTCCTATTTATGCTGTGTGAGTTGTCTAGAGGACTTGAACTCATTTGATCAGTTGGAGATAATAGCAGAATGCATGTTGTAGGTTGAGTTAATTCCTTGCAACACTTATTTGACTACTATTTTGAATGTATCTATTTTTGGCACATGGATGTATAGATGCATTGTTAAGACCCTATGGGCATGTTTAGATGTTAGGCAACATACAATTTTGGTTGTTTGCATTTTACTTAGCATATAAGTCCCATACTAGGGCATTGTATTACAACATGTCCACAACATTTATTGTATGTTGTTGGCATTATAAACTTGTCTTGCAATAACATTGGGAGTTGTTTTAGTTTTTTTCAATTCACTGCTTTACAAGATGTGACATTTGGGCAGGCAGTTTGATATGTTGTAATCACTTTTGCAGTTGTAGATTCACTTACTCATGCCTTTGGAATTGGCATTTTTACAATTTGATTGTGAGTCATTTTAATGCAATTATTTATATCTCTTGCTATGATTGGGTTTTATTTTCATGGATGTAGTAGACTATTTTGCAGTTTTAGGGGATATTAGACTTTTGGAGACCAAAATCCCTCTATTGGGGAGGTGTGATTAGAAATTGGGAGTCCGTAGATTTAAAATCACAAGTCTATAGATTTGAAATCACAAGTCCATAGATTTGAAATCACAACTCCGTATAAATCCCACATGAAGAGGGATAATTATTTTGGTAATATCATGCCCTAGGCACATGGGAGAAACTAGACACTTTATCAAGCCACATAGCTCGTGATCCATCTGCCACGTCTTAGAAATGTGAGAATAGACATGCCAAGTCAAAGCTCAAAATTTGGTTCTAATAATGGTTTCAAATCAGATTTTCAATGGTGCCATACTGTAGATATCTTTGAGATATTTTCAACAATTTTTTGGGAATGTAAATCCGAGTTTGGGAGCTCCTGTTATGGCCATTTGAAGATTGGTCAAAAAATATCACTTGCGACATTTTGCATGTGTTTCGAGGTGGTTTCAACATTTGGACCTATCAGAAGTCGACACTTGGAAAATGCTAAAGTTTGAAAAAAAATGGTTTGATGACATTTCACGTCATCAACATGCCATGTGGCAGCATGAGATAAGCTCTTTGACCAAGGTGGCGAGACCAAGCAAGGTGGCAAGTCACAAGGGAGCTGAGCTTTTTAGTGAATCAATAGGCCTGCCTGAGTCTTGAGGAGTCATGTGGCTGAAACCACATGACAAGTGGGTGGCTAAATACTTTTTAAAACCTAGACTTATTATCCATGCATGTGGAATAAATCCATGGAGGTTTAGGTGCTCAAAGGCTATTTTAAGCCTTGCTTAATCCTCTTCACCCATGTATGTGGGACAAATGGATAAGTCAAGCACTTAAAAGAAGGATGAAGACTTGAACTGCCAACCTCCCATGTAAAAGTGATAAGATTTGACCGCTTATTCCATGGATTTATAAGTAACTTGAAAGGAGCGAACTTCTATTTAAAGGGAAGCTTCTGGCCGACTATGTATGGGAGATTATAGACTCGCATATAGTATTTGGTCATTTTGGAGCCCTTAGAGGCCAAATCAGAGCTCGGAGTAAACTAAAAAGTTGTTTATATTTCTGATACACTCTATGTAATATATTCATTTGCCCATTTTGGAGAATTGGTGATGCCATTTTGAGCTATAGAAGTTGCCAATTTTGATTTTGGAGAAGCCTCTACGTGTGATTCAGGAAGGTGAAGGACGTGTTGAGTCAGCCAAGGTCTTTCAAAGGCCTGATCACTATTATTGTAGAGAGATATGATCTTTTGTTGTTTTTAAGTATTATTTTGGCTTACAAATTTAGCAACAATTAATGGATCAGTTCGATATGAACTCGAGGACGTAGGAATTCTAAACCCCATAAATAATTTATGTGTTTTGATCTTTGAATTTAATTTTGCATTTCATTTATAGTTAATTTACATATTATAATTTAGATTTTAATTAGAATGCAAAAATTACTCATTTGATCATTTACGAGAAATTGGATAAAATTGAGAATTTGAAAAATCTGACGGTTTTAATGGAAAATTGATGTGATTTATCAATTCACCTTTATTTCAGTTTTGAAACTTGATTTGGATCAGATTTTAATTAGATTTAATCATTCCAACATCTTATAAGTTGAGAAATTTAGAATTCATACTTTTGAAATTTCACTTAGAGTTTATCAGTGAAGTTTATGGATCAGAAACTGAAGAAAATGTGAGAGAGGATAGTAAAAGGTCAAAATCTAGATGATCAAGGAAAGACTCTATAAACCTACAAAAAAAATTGGGATGGTATTATTATCAAATGGTGGAGGGAAAATAATTATTTATGAACGTAGGATTAAGGTTCTCTAGGAAATCTACTAATGATGGGGATGAAAATTAGATTATTTGTACAATGGGGCACTACATAAGTAATAATTATGATGAAATATATAAAATTGAAGATATGATTATGCAAGTTGATTAGTTGTTTTGGATGAGATTTGTAGTGACTTTAAAACTCATTACTTAGCATTAGTGTTTGTTAAATCAAGCATGTTCCATAAGATCTTAAATTATTTAAAACATATCGAACCTCATGGATTTATTAATGAGAAATAATGAGCATGACTAAAGAAAATAAAAACCCAACAAAAAGGATTGGAATTGATTATGTACATATTTAAAATAGAAAAATAAAGAATTCAAATAAAAGAAAGACTCTACCTTCTAACAAATAAAATAAAGAAAGAAAAATATGCATCCAAGTCTAAGGATGAATCATTGTATGCTAAATGATGTCACAAAAATTTTCAAATTGTGATTGAGTAGAAATCTTGACTTAAATATGCACAAATTATCTAGTGATTGAAAATTGAATATTATTTACATCTTCATATGATTATGTTTGTTTTATACATACATTTGGAAGTAAAATTAAACAACACATGTTGAAAATTAAAATTAAAGATCGGTTCTTATATAGACAGTTGCATATTTTTACTAGAATGAAATAATACTAAGAATCTTCAATTTCATAATGTAATAAATATAAAATTATTGAGAATGAAAAATATTAGTGTTTTAGAGAAGCATGTTGACATGTACATCTATATTTAACTCATTGTAAAGATATAAAAGTCCTTGGAAGTACTAAATTAGTTTATATGGTATATTAAGCAAGTCTTAGGAAACATTATTTGTTTCAAAAAAAAAATTAAATCATGTTGATGTATTCTTGGCCTTTATATTAAATAAAAATAATACAATTGAATCGCATACTAGTTAGAGGGTTAAGAGGCCAAGATAATTAGTATTCGTCAAAAGGGATGTTGATTGAACTATGTGATATTAATTTTTGATAATAATTTACTTGGAATTAGGTAATATACACTTTTAAAATTATTTTTTATCCATATATATAAGAGAGGCCAAACATGAAGTTAATTTATAATGGTGGTGTTTAGCCAGTATAGCCAATTAATATTGATCACATCAACTTGAAATAAAAATTGTCATGGAATTAGGATGAGGTATACATAATTATAGTAGACTAATATGGGTTTTAAATAACTTCATTATCACATGTAAAAATATTTCTTCCATTATCATACATTTGCAATTGGTATGTTAGCATTAATACTATATAATTTGGAATACATGGAAGTGTGATTTTGAGAGATTATCAAGATGTTATAAAGAGTGATTAAATAGAGCACTAAATCACCTATGTGTAGAATAATTTTATATAATTAAATGGATTATTCATATTTTTAATGTCATTTTATAAAAATCTATTCAATATGATAGTGAAATATATTTATTTTGTGGTTATATTATAATACACACAATATTGTTATGAAATTAGTTAGGTATAAATATTTTTTCCCATTTGGTTTGTAAAGCTTCATGCCATCAAGAACTTGAAACTTAATCATATAAACAATGATAAACTTATTTTATATATAACATTGGCATAAAACTACATGGTTACTACTATGTAATTGAGGCCATCAATATGGTACTTATGCCAATATGTAAAAATATATACCACGTGTATGTGCCTAACTTATACCAAGATATTCAACATAACTTTTGTATGGACCAATTACACTATCATAATTTTTCATAAGAGATTATTATCTTATTAAGAAAGTCTTGCATGAAAATTTTAGCTCAACAAGTCATGATCATAAATCAAATGAAAGTTAGGAAACCTACATCATGCTTTTATAAAATTGTTTTGTATGTAATAATGCACTATTAAATTTTTAAAATGTATTTCTTTATCTCTACAATGAAGCATAACTTAAATAAAGATGAATAATACAATGATAATTGAAATAACAAAATAACACTATATAACAAAGATAGACATAATGAAGCATAACTAAAAATTATTGTATTTATTGAAAGGATATATTTTAAAATTTAAAACATTACATACCCTTTAATTGTACCATTGCAAATAAAACTTATATTATAAACATATAAGAGTTATAGTATTAAAATCCTTGCAATAGATAACCTTTAAATGTACTAATTCAATTGAAATTTTAATTGTTGAATTATTGAAAGGAAACATTTTAATAAGTCAAACATTACATAACCTTAAAATTACTAATATAAATATAGATTATAACTTATCACATAAAAGCTATAGTATGGAAATCCTTACAATAAATAACCTTCAAATGTTCAATAATCAACAACATAACAATTACTATTCATACATTAGAACTATGTTTGGTATAATTAATCACCACAGAAATTTATTTTTCCACTCTCAGCGTGTCTTCAAATTCATTTTTCTCTAGATGTTTCTCCTTCTATTGTTTCAAATGTATATTCTCTACTTTGTGCTCAATTGTCATATTATAGTGCACCTTGTTCATGAACAAGTTGGGATTTATCCACCATATTTGAAAATGTATCATAATTCTCAACTCTTGATCCGATATAATGTGAATATTTTATTTTATTAGATTCAATCTTTATTTAATGTCCAGTTCCACATTATATAAATGTTTCATACACATTGAATATATTCCCAAGTTAGTTGGTGCTAGATTCATAATAAAATCATCAATATTTTGCTTGGCCTTTAATTGTGTGACAATTTCCTCCTTTATAAATTTCATGTTTTTTTATTATAATCTTATGATATTTCTTAGATTAGTAATTAAAACCAAAAACTTATTTCTCAAGTCCATGTAAGATTTGACAATTGTATCAAATTTTTGTAATAAACCATCTTGTTCTTCAATATTATTACTCAATTATTTATTTTTAATATTTGATTAATAATTATACTTAATCAATTAAAATTTATCATATTTCTTTGTATTCATATTCTCAATAATATTTTCAACATAAATGTTATATTACCTTGCTTCCATTCATAAATTATTAATAAACAAGTATGTGTCAATCAAGTTTTTTTCTAGGTGCATATGGCCACTCTACCTTAAAACATGAATTCTAAACATTTTTTATTCTACTTTTGACTCTTATACTTTGTCAAGTTGTCATGTAAGACTTTAAATATTTCTAACTTTAATGATTTGTATACTATGTAATATAAACTAAAATTTTGAATTTTTTCCATTCCAGATTTAATGTTCTCAAAGTCATTTTTCATGTTCAATGCTTAGTTAATTGTTTCTTATATTTATTTTTAAATAGCTCTAAATTTATATCATGTCATCATACTTAACATATTTTATGTCACTCACATGCATATATTCAAATTTTGTAGTTGGAATTTCTTGCAATTGTTTAATAGTTCCCACATATGCACATTTCCCACTAGATCCAATTCCATGTGTCTCATTTTTCAATAAAATTTACTTTATGTGATTTGAAATTAAAATGTATGAATAGGAAAATATTTATCTTTTTCAACATAAAAATAAATTCATTGCATTCTAATATGAATACTTGATGATGTTTTGCAGAAGATAGATTACACTCTCCTCTTGTACTTTTTGACTTGTTTAACATTCTCTGAAAGTTTCTTTGCTCCATTAGACTATAATTTCCATTTGGCCTTATTTTCATAAAATATGTTGGAAGTATGTTTCCATTTCCATTGTGATAAAATCTATTTTAAATTTATTATTAATTCCCAAACTCAATGCTTTAAATTCTTCATCTACACCCTCAACTTCATTATTTGAACATGCATCTTCTATTGCTACATTTTTCTTATTTTTTGACATCTTATTTCTTCTACATACCAATGTTTGTAGGTAAAATTTAATCTTGATCCTATAAATTATCATAAAATGTTATTTTTTAATCTTATAAGACTCATTTTATGAAACTTATCCTCCAACTTTTGGTGTATAAGCATACCAACATATATATTAAGATAGAACATCGAAAACTAATTTGGTTTTTATCTATCGATCAAACTTAATTAAATCAAATATTTTGAAACTATTATTGTTAAAAACATTTATGTAATTTTTGTTTGAATATATATATATATATATATATATATATATATATATATATATATATATATATATATGAATCCTAGTTTAACTTTTCCCCTTTCATAAATTTCAAAACATAAACAACCATCCACATATAAATCTCATTATTATTTTATGTGAAAAATAATATGTTGAGTGCAAACTCATAGAAGGATTTTAAAAGGGTATTTTTTAAATTCTTTATATTAAGAAACTTGTATTTATTGATTGCAGTTGACAAACTAACAAAATAATTTTTAAAAAAATTTTCCTACTATTTGCACTCATAAAAACCTATAAAATAACTAAAAAATTCATAGGTAAATTGAAGACTTGAATAAATAATTATGGGGTAAGTTTCAAATAATAACCATAAAATTTCATATCACCATCAATCAAAATGTAATCATCGACCATGAGATTAAGTTGTTCATTGTCCAAGACACAAAATTGAATGTTGTATTAAAATGACTAAGTATACTCTAGAATTGTGGTAGTTACTATAAGACATACACACACAATACATGAAATAATATAAATTAATGAAAATAATACACATTAATACTTATCATTTTATTTTAAAGAATGGTTAATATTTTTTAAAAATTTCAATTTTCATCTTACATAT